>OZ022576.1:7298537-7368537 GCA_963669155.1 Arbacia lixula
CTTTAAAAATGTTTGAAAATTTTGAGCAATATTACATATTTCTTCTGCACATATCTTTCTAACAAATACGTTCCGTCAAGGCTGCCATCTTGGCTGTTCGAAAATGTACACGAATATGGGAACTAGCGCATTCACATAAACCTCACCATCGCAGCTGCTGTCGTGCAATTCTGAACCACTTTAATTTGTAAACAAACAAAAAATACAACATGGATTAAAATCATCTTTTAACCAGCCACGAGAATATTCAGGTATATATTCTCTGTAAATATGTGCAATGCATGTGAGATTTGAGCGAACAGAATTGCTACGCAGCCCGCTCACTGCATGAGCGGGCTGGTCACAGTAAAATGAAACCCATGTTGTTGACTTTATGTTGTAGCTGACACTGAGAGTTGCGGTGTGCTATTTGTCACGCTGCCTAATTTGTTTTATCAATACTTTAAATTATTTTTTTAAATATAGCTTTGTGATGTGTCATGTAATTTATGATCTTCCAGTTGCAATGCATCACTATGTTATAGCACTGAATGTAGTGGTACATCATATAAAAACTATTTGTAATACCTTTTTTGTGCTGCATCTTCAAATGGTATTTCTTTTCTCCATGTCAACAATCCTAATTGATGGAGCTAATGATGTCTTTCTTTTTGCCCTTCTCTTTATCTCCTACAGGTCTGCGACACTGAATAATCTTTTGACACAGAGGTAGTGCCCGAGGAAGCCCTTCAAATAAGCAGTCATGGTCTTCATCAAAAGGCTTACCGTACTGGACATTGGCTCCAAAATCCTGTGCATTGTGTTGTTGGTACTGCAGGCAGGTCTCTTAGACAGCTTTTTCATCAAATTTGATGAAGGAAATCCTGCTCGCTGGGTGTGGATAGCTGCTGATGTCATCATTGTGGTCATCTGGATTGCTGGTCTTGTCATAACCAGTCGCAATGTCCACAACAAGCAACCCAAAGAGTCCACCTCGGGACGAGGTGCAGGCAAGTGCTTGACCATCTTTCTAGGAGAGGTTCAGTATGCCTACTTCGCGTGGATATTTTACAGCATCATCGTGGTTGCCAAAATTTGGTATATGTTTGGCGACTTTGCAGAGAACTTCTCGACATTGGGTTATTACAATAACACACGTGTTGTGCCAGCAGGAGTCGTGAGGTTTCAGGACAGCTTGTATTTCTCATCAACATCGGTCAAGATAGTACTCTCCCTTTCTGGACCACTGCTTCTTGTCCTGGCGTATGCTCACCATGATGAAATCCACAACTCCAAGTACAAGCTGCTGATGGAGAAACTGGGAACCACTGCCAGTCTGGATGTCCTAGACAGCCTCATGCTACTGGGGATGCTGTTTGTGAATGACACACACATCCTTCTACCCTTCAACCTTGACCATGCCATCAAATTCTTCACATGCTGCTGCTTTGTCCTGCCTGCGCTACCCCTCTTCGTCTTGCGGCTCATTGGTAATCGCACGGCAGAGGAAAACAACTTTAGAATCATTCTTGTTCTGAATGCTGCCCTCTACCTCTTCTTGGTGAATGTGCCCCTCCTCTGTATTCGCTGTTTGTTGTGGTTTAGACATGATATTGATATATCCACTTTCATTACCAAAAATGTGATGAGCTTGTTTCGGGGCGCTCTTGATGTGTACAATGAGGTGAGGCAGTGGCTGAAATGCAGGCAGGGAGGCACTGACGCAGTCACAGAAGGAACAGAAATGGGAGAGGCTGGCATTGAACTATCGGATAAACCAGCCCACATTTAGGATAGGGGATCATCTTCTAGTTAAAGTGAATTATCATTTGAATGAAAACCTATACATGTAAAACCTTTTTGTAGTTTTCTGCATGTGTAACTCTACTACTCCATACATTGAGGTTTGAGGAGAAAACCTAGATTCGTGAATATCTTCTTGTTAAATGCATACAATTTCCACCTCGTAGCTTATGCTACATAATTATGTTACGTGTAGTCTAATGATTTACTCAGTGTGGACTTTTTCAGCAAGCAATATACTGTACTTTTATCATGTCTTTCTTTTCTCATTGCATTTTATTCAGGACTGCAAGGCTGTTTATAAGATGTATTGCATATTAACATACTATGTATCATGTAATTTTTTTTATACAATGTACTTTATACAGGGTAGCCCTTCTGCAGGTCAATTTTTTAATAATTTTTTTGTTATAAACAACAGAAAATGGAAGAATACTGTGTAAGAACTCTCTTACCAATAATAGAACTAATAAAAAGTGACTTCAAGGTGAAGTATAGCGATTGCTAGATTTCAAGGAGGTTTTGAGCAGGTCATCCAAAATTCCCAGTAGCCATAGATTAGAGACCAGAGACCACTATCTGCCCCACAGTGCATGTGTTCAATGTGAACAATGCATTGCACCAGGGATGTGTTATGGAAGGATAGGAAGCAACTTTCTTTCTTTGAACCCATGTGCCAAGCCGCTGAAAAGTTATGGTGTTCTTTGTCAAAAACAAAACATCTACAGACAAATGGGAAATTAAAGAAATTTCTTTTCAACATTAGCTAAATGTCGGCTCGGCACATGGAACATCAAAGCATTGTCATGATTATGGAATTCTTTTGACATTCATGAGCACGCTTTAGAACCCATATAGATGTTTGAATGTATTATGCTCGAGTTTCTACTCCTTCCTATAACACTTCCCTGATTGCACATTGACAGGGGCAATACGGTTATAAAGTATGAACTGTGATGGCTCCGTTTCAAATGTAAAGAAGGGTAGTTTTCATTTTTACTAAAAAAGGTTTGTGAAGCTCTGACTGAGATTTCACACACATCGTTAAGATATACTGCTGATTCAAGCTGAGCTTTGTGACTTGTGAATGGGCTACCCTGTCTTTAAAGTTTTTTTTTTTAAGTGATTAATTTCAGATTTGTTCAATTTTACTGCATTGTCATTGCAAGAAAATGTACATTTACTGGTACTGTAGTTGCATTGTGGACAGTTCGTCAGGTGAAGTGCTGGTTAGCTCTTGCTACTGATGCCCTGAAATTGTTCCTTTCAGCCAAGACATGCCTCTACTGGTATGAAGTCTTATACTGTATATTGTGTATGCTCATGATTATGTTCAAGATTGGTCGTTCAAGATTGCTCGTTATATTTAGACATTATTGTCTATTATTATTTACACATTATTGTACCCAGCAGCCCTTGCCATTGGCTTTCCAATTTTGCCTTCATGTGCATACATGTATTATTTTGATGCTTCCGCTACGAGGCATTACATGTATGTTTTCGGGTTGTCCGTCCATCCGTCCGTCCGTCCCGAATCCGTTTAGGCAATATCTTGAGAACCGTGAACCAGATTTGCTTCAAACTTGGTACATGTGTGTATTGCATAAAACCAATGAAGTGTGTAAAACTGGAGTCAAATGTGATTGAGGTCAAAGGTCAATGAACTTAGTGAAAAATTGCCCAAAATTGATGCTTTTCACATCAAATCAAAATCCAAGGATACAATTTTTATCAAACAGGGTACAAAGGTGGATCACTACTTGGAGGTAGACTGGTGACATTTTGGGTAAAATTTCTGAAAGGTCAGAGGTCAAAGGTCAATGAACTCTGTGAAAAGTTGCAAAAAATTGACCTTTTTCACAATAAATCTAAGTCCAAGGATGCAGTTCTCATTAAATATTGTACACAGATGGATCACTACTTGGGGATAGACTGATGAAATTTTTCATAAAATTCCTGAAAGGTCAGAGGTCAAATGTCTATGAACTTTGCCAAAATTGGATAAAAACTGCCTCAAACTTTATATTTTTCACAATAAATCCAAAATAGCGCATTTCCAACCAAACATGGTGCAAAGACTGGGGCTAGACTGGTGACATTTTTGGTGAAATTGCTGAAAGGTCAGAGGTCTAAGGTCAATGAGCTTTGCCAAGAATTACGTACAAATTCCCCCCAAAGGGATATTTTTCAAAATAAATCCAAATCCAATGGTGCATTACCAACCAAACATGGTGCAAAGATGGATCACTATTTGGGGGTAGACTGAAGGCCGAAATTGTCTTTCACATTGAATCCAAATCTTATGATTCAATTCAAGCAAAACATGGTACAAAGATGTGTCACTTCATGGAGGTAGACTGGTGAAAGTTGTGGTAAAACACCTGAAAGGTCAGAGGTCAAAGGTTTATGAACTTTGCCCAAATTTGCTGAAAATTGCCCCCAAATTGATATTTTTCACAGGAAATCCAAATCCAATTATGCATTTCAAGAAAACATGGTACATAGATGAATCACAAGGATAAACAGGATGGATTTAGACAGACTGGTTAGATTGGAAGTCAAAAAAGTAAGAGGTCAAAGGTCAAATGAACATTGCCAAACTTCGCTAAACATGGAAAAGCAGAATATGATATTTTCATTTCACATCGGAATTCACTGGAAAATTCCCAAACAAACAGATTTTCTGAGAATAATCTAAATAGAACTAGCAAAGAGGCATATTTATCGACTGCGTGGCAGTTGAATTGCTCTAGTTTTGCGTGTGTCTATATCAGGGATGTGTTACGGAAGGATATGAAACAACTTTCTTTCTTTGAACCCATGCGTGGCACCGCTGAAAAAAATGTCTTCTTAGCATGTTCTTTTCAGGTGTTTTAATAATTACAAACAGGATTGCGTAGCAACGGTTTCTCAGAACAAAAGAAATGTAAAGTCTTATTTGGCTTGTCCAGTTCTGTTGGATTGCATCAATACTTTTTTGAGGAAAAGAGATACATGTATCAGCGAACAAAAATAAACAGTTTTTTCTACTAAAATATCTCAGTTGTACGCAAATCCACGCAAACGCTGTTAATGAAAATAAACAGCTTAAGATATAATTTTGATAATGATTGAATCCCACATTTCCGGAAATCTGCGGAAAGTGAAGAAATTTGTTAATTGTGTAAGTAAGAATATTATTTTTTATCTCCGTTTGTGCATCATTCAACAATTATTTAGAAGGGAACCGAGTGCAGGATCTTAAGTGGTGGTGCCAGTAACTTTCTTGAAAATTGCACAAAAATGTGATAAGAAACATAGCTTCCATAGACAAAACAGTGATTGATATTGCTTTCCAAGTTGACAGCAGCCAAATGTTGGTGCCGCGCATGGGACATCAAAGCGTTGTAGTGATTGTGGAATGCTTTTGACATTCATTAGCACGCTTTAGTATCCATCTAGAGATGTTTGAATATATTATGCTCGAGTTGTTTCTCCTTACGAACACATCCCTGTCTATATGTACATCAGTTTGTTTTCTGGATACACATATTTTAAGAATATAGCGCTTTGCCTTTGAATATCATCTATTTGAGCGCCTGATCAAAAGTTGGACACAAAATATGTACAGTGATTATTGATAGAAAACAAATAGTACTAGCATAGTAGAGAAATTCTTGGGTACTCTAACCAAATATCCCTTTGAACGAGGTTTGGTGCCGCCACTCAATATTCATGACTGGCACCTGTTCTTAACAATATGATAGAATTGTGGCATGTCCAGTTTTTTGACCACATGGATTTTACAATAGGTCCTGCATATTCCTTCACATGCATACAAGTCATGTACATTTCAGCTGTTGCTGATTAAGTGGTAGTTTTGTCACAAAGTGCTTGTTATGTACACTTCAGTTACCGGTAATGAGGATGAAAGTACTAGTTTGGGCATGGTATGTTACTTTTCTGAAAGGAGAATATCTTTAAAGTAATGTTTCCAGCAACTTTTGAATGGAATATCAGGCGGAACAGTGTGAAATCAAGACTTATGTACTGCAACTTGATATCATGTTTAGAGCCTTTTTACTTTGTTGTCACAATATTCTTCTATTACATCTTTATAAATGCATTGTAAGTATTACATGTTACAACTAAAGGTCACTCATTTAATAGAGGCTTCAATTAGAAGCATTGAAAATTAAGTCTTTATATACAGGTAGTCTTTCTACACAGGTGGTCACATTAGCCGGTTTCGCTGTACCAAAAATGTTACTCAAATTTCCTTGCTTGTACTTATCAACATGCTTTAACCATGGAAACCTTCAAAGAACTTTTAAAATTAATATGTCAGCATGCAATGTATGATATTGTATACGAATGAATAGTTTATGTACAATGTACAGTAGTAACTGGTATGGTATGCCAATGTAGTACTTAAATTGTAATAGTATAATAATACATGTACATGTATTGTCTTTTTGTACATTTTATGCTGTAAGTACATATGATATTGAATGTAGAATTACATGTGTATGTAGATGTGTACCAAGATATTGTGATTATCTAATGACAATAATATTGATAAGTTGTTCACTGTTTTCACATGATCGTTATTCATGCTTCTCAAATTTTAGAGTACATGCATTGACAAAAAGAAACTTTACTGTCTCTGAGTGTCCTTAGATCTACTGCACAAGACGAATTGGAAACTTTCATGTATGGTCACTTTGGGACACCAGCAAGTTTCTTGTTGATTTCCCTATACATGTACTTATGTTTGAATTAAAAGGAATCCAAGTATGAATTCTTAATACTGAACATGGTACACCTGTACCAGTATAAATTTTATGGGAGAGTAATTTATATCACAAGAAAGCATTTTCGAATGTAAACAACATGTTGTTTTGGTGTACACTACAGGTGCATGCTTCACTGAATACTGTTGTTTTGAACATTTGGTGCAAAATTGCAGATGCTTCACTTTGAAGTAAAGCACAATAGGCACAATGTGCCCGAGAATTAGACAAAAGATCACAAAAAGTGGATACAAATAGGCAATACTCGGATTCCTGTTTGAAAAATAAATTTGATCGTTTATCACAATTTCTGATTTTACATTTTTTCTGATTTTCTACATTTTGATGAAACGATCAAAGTGAACTACATTGCAAGTTTGCTCCAATTTTCAAGACAATAAGGCCCACTGCAGTCCCTGGAAGATTGTACATGACTATGCTACCCTAACAAAGGTGGTGTCATTGGAAAACAGCGATTATGCATTCAATTGTTATCAATGTTGTTGTTGATGAACATACAGTAGTTTCCTTCTTAATCTATGTCCACATCATTTCTTGGAAGTTGGGATACATTTATTTCAAACACCTGTATAATGTGTGACACCATCTGAAAAGAGAGCATAATGTCTTGCATGATCATGATGCTGTTTTGTTTAAATTTGTCCTTTTTGCAACGCAGTAATAGTAATTTTTCACAAATGCTACTTTATGTGGATATAATCACTTGTGATACATACTGTACATGTATAATGTATTATATTGTTATATCTGATAGATACAGCAAAAGATCATAATTTGTGTGTGTACTGTTATTGTATTCAAGTATGACGACTTTTTACTGAGTAAATTTTCTTGTGTTCATAGTTTCCTTCTTATTTTTGTATAATGCTGTTTCCATGAGTTTGTTTTCATATCCTTTTAGTTTACAAGCTAGAAAATGCTCCAAAGGCATATCTGTAACTATAGGCTGCTACAGCTTGATTTATTCAGGAGAGGTACAATTTTCGTAAGAAAAGGACTATACATGTATGAACCTAAAATTACACACATTGTGGTTGTGTACTGTCAGGTATTGGCTCACATTGCATGTGAATCTCTACTGTAGTATTATTAACTCTCTGTGTGCCACTGGTGCATTTTGGCACCACATATACACACAAAGCCCATACCCAACAACTTGCCTGGCACATAAAAGGTTCAACAAGTGTGCATTAATGTGTATTCCAACGAATGTACAGTAAAACCTGTAGGAGCACATGAATGATTTTGCAACATTATTTGTTAAACATTTTTTGTTCCCGGGATTGTTCCTTTTGAGCAATATATAATTTACAGTACGTCATTACTATCATGTAAATTACCTTTTTTTTTTTTTTTTTTTTTTTTTTTAAAGAAGATGGATGCATTTTGATATTCTTGTTTTACTCTAATATACACTGAAATGCATGATATATGTAACATAGTAAACTAATGCTACTACATGTACCATCATATGTATTTGCATGTACAGGTATATTAATGACTACCTGCATGAAGGTAACCATATTATGTCTAAGAATCTTGTTTTTTCTATTGTAATATGGAGCATACTTGAGTGTGTATTTCTTTTTTATATTTTGATACATAATAAATGGATTGTCAGATATGAACATGTATTGTGTATATTCTTGCTCATTACATGCATGTATGGTGATATGAGTGACTGAAAGAATGTGCACAACTTTAGTGTTTGTATTTCATTTATGCATCAACCATTTAAGCCACGATAATGAAGGATTAACCTTAATTCAACAATTCCACCCAGCTTTTATATCTGATCAATGCTGCTATGAGTGACATTTCTTGTCGGCTTTTCGATAATACATGTCTTTTTAAACGTACAGACAAGTGGAAGATTAGTCCCTAAATCTTAGTCGAGTTTGAGAGACAAACTTCAACAGCTCCATCTACGACGACACGCACGCCAACTCGCTCTTCAGAGTTCTGAAGAAGCTATAGCATATCTACCGGGATCTATTTACACACATCGATGCCTCTAGGCCTACCTTCCTACTAGGCGTTAGGGAAAAAACACTTTGTTTATCACTTTAAAAAAAAACAAAAAAAACTTAATAAACACAAGTTACAACTCGAATCAAGCTGAAATGTACACATAAAATCAAAGGAGGTCAATTATCTTAAAGGCAAGTTTCGAGACATTATTTCAATGATTTTTATTTGAGTAATATTCCTTGGAATATTTATTGATATCTTCAATTTTGAACAAATTTGGACCCCAAAATGTACATGTGCTTCAGAGCACAACAATGCTTATTGTGCAGCACACCTGTGAATCCCCTGGCGCAATTAATGCTTCATGATGCTTGTGGCAGAAAAGATCTTGTGGGTTGATTTGGGAATGGGTTTCATGTCGCGATACGAGGCTAGGTGAAGTCGGAGTTGACGTTGCACGGTCGATACTATAAAATATGTAACACACGGTGTTCTCCGATGGTGATTTTCGTTTTTTTTTTTTTTTAATATTCCATACATCAATGACTTTCACACGAATCAATATACAAACGCCGGGAAAGAGATGTACTGTATATAGGCCTTCTACTCTTCTCTGTCGTTTTTATTTATTCGTTTGTATTTTATCTAAACATCCACATTATGCACTCATATTGTATTAAGACCATACTATTTCACAAGTTAAATAACGTTTGTCATACTCATTCATGATACACTTTGAAACTGAATTGTCCAATTTTAGCAAAAACAATAATTGCGAGAAAGTCGGGTATAATTAATAAAATAAACACATCTATACAAAGTCGAAATTTTAGATTCGTAATGTCTTATTGCAATAACTCTTCTGGCCCAGGAAAACTAATCGAAACTCGATTTGGAACAATATTATTAAAACAGAAAAGATCTAAGCAATATTTATTGCACGTTATTAAATCAACACTCATAATCTGGCATTATCTTTGTAATAAGATACTTAAAGAACTTAATATACTCTTTATGTTATCATTTATATACAGATAGATAACACTCAGCTGCCACCGGCTTTATTATAGTATCAATAACACATACGATTGATAATAAACAGTACACACTAGGAGTATCCCCGGCAATAACATGTATTACATTAACCTTAAAGGGATATAAAACCGACATGAAGTTGACGATCGGAAATTAATTGAACGTCCCTGCAATAATTAATTTCTGGACTGTATTGATTCAGATTTGTCAGCCAGAGTGCCTCCAAGCGTTCAATTGAAAATTTAAATTAACTTTCCGCTAGACGTACACATTAGCCTACAATTTAATCATGATGCGCGCTTACACGTCAACCAAATATGTTTATTAATATGATAACTTCATGTAATAAAAATAGATAGTGAAGTTCTTACACCACGGATACAAAATATAATTGGCCTCGTATTCATGGGTCCTCATAAACATAATCACAAGACGTAATGACTAAGAGAGAGTGAAGAGTTGTGTATCATCAATCAATGGCATTTGGCAAATGGTCTGTAACTCGCCTCAGCCGTTGCTGAATACACCTTATCAGATATGGGAAAATACATTTGTCGACGGACTGCATCTGAAACACATGTCTGGTGCTTCTCGGCTAAATGCGCCTCAACTACAACTGTACAACGTTGACTAGTGCGCTATATAGCGTCATCGCGATGAGCATGCAATAAGAAATGAAAGAACACACTGTAGACGCATGATCACTACAGTGCACACCTTGCACACATGCGACAAACGCAATGTGAAATTAGCAAGGGCGCAGTAGTTACCTTATATGATATTTGGGGGAACGGTTTTAGAATTAACTCAAATTGCGTTTCATCAATACACGTTGTTTCATTGAAGAACGCCCATATCATGACAGGACCTCTTAACTCTTTGATTGCCATATGTAACTTTATTCACAAGTAATTCACACAAATCCCATAGAGCAGCAGCATTTTATCTGGCACACAAAGGGTTAAGGCCACCGCAGGCGACGCGATCCAGTAGTATTAATCTGCCACTGGCTGAATCGAATGGCCCGGTCACTGAATCTGTGCAAGTAGGTGACGTCATAATTATTTCCAGTCACAGGCCTTTTACGACTGCAGTATCGTGTCAAAACCGTGTCGTCTGCGGCGGCCTATCGATATCGCTTCAATACATTGAGTGATTTCAAGCTTGGGGCTAGTGTAGGTGTTAGTGTTAGTGGCTGGAGAATGCTGCTAAACCGAGCTCTAACGCCAAACTTGTAATCACTTATTGATGATGTTCGAACAGACGGACAGCGATAAGAAAAAAAAAACATCCCTGCTTTATCGTGGCGGAGGCGTACAACTGCATTAACACAAAATGATGATCCTTTTCTTGATATGATTCCAACTGGGGTCGATGAGCGAATGAAGGAGTACATTTTCATTAGCTACTACTGTGGTATTGCGTCACGTATTTATAGTTCTTTGTGATGACGAAGAGGTAGGCCATATCGAGTACGATGACGCCAGCCAGAACAAGAAAGTAGTACTCCAGATGGCCCTTGTTGATATCGTCTGGTATCCACTCGTTCCCTGCATACCAATACATCATTAAAACAGAAGTGAGAAGAGTAATCGTAAACAACAAGACTAATTAAACTTGCATCTGAATATTATGAGTTAACTTCATCTGGTTGGAATTAATATTCTTCTAAGCTCAAGAAAAGGACTAAAAAAGCTTTGATGCATATATTCTTAATGCTCCTCCTTTTTCTCAAATACCATAGACCTACTCAAGATGTATTCATCGTGAAAAAGATTACAAAGTGCCCTCTGACCTCAGTCCGATGTGACCACAGTTTTAAGCAGTGCATTGATGTCATTAATGAAATACTCGTACAAATTGTTAGGCAAATCTATTTAACGTATCTCAAGTTATCGGACCGACAACCCGAAATCATAACGGCTCGTATTCTGAAAATAGGTTTAACGCAAACAGTGTACTAAACCAGGACTAACTTTATGGGATGCCAAATCAAACAAAGTGAAAACATTATTATTGATTTGATATGATTGATTTTGGCCTCTGAATCACTATGGTTTACATGTATGGAGTTTGTCCACATAGTAATTACAGCGAATAATTGGAATCGACCACTGTCCATCGACCACGATGTGGGGATAGCATCAGACGATTTATTTGGCGTTCTATAATGTTAGTCCAGGTTTAGTACGTTTATTGCGTTAAATTTAACATAATTAGCCTCATTAGCTAATCAGAATACGGGCCAATGCCCCTGGCCAATCCGTGATGGAGACATATTAAATAATCTGAGGAAGCGGCATGGTTTGGCCTTGGTGAGGACGTTGGATCTGAACATCGTCGGCAAGATATGTTTGCTAAAAGGAAAAGCGACGAACACCCCCCCCCCCCCTCACTCTGTTTATCGCATCCTCTTTCCTCTGTCTTTCTCTTTTACCATGAACAACTTTTACTTTTTTCTCGACATTATCAAGGTCTGCGCACCCTTTCTTAGATATGGAGGAGATAGAGAAAAAAATTGTGTGTTCATGTATGTATGTATACAGTATGCATATTATGTGTGTGTGTGTGTGTGTGTGTGTGTGTGTGTGTGAAAGAGGGAGAGACAGACAGACAGAGAAACACAGACATACACACGTTTATAGAAAGGAGGGAGAGACTAATAAGAGGAAGGGTGTGTGATGAACACGTAAATGTTTTTTAAACTTAGTGGATGCCCATTCTAAACGCTCCTTCAAAATAACGTACAGAGAGGTTTTCATGTGGCTTTACCTGAAGTCGCCTCACTCGCAGCATTGACGACAACGACGAGGAGGGACCCCAAGAGGCTACCTACACCATTATAGAAGAGATAGATACCCGTTATGGTCGCTTGGAGGTACTTGGGTGATTGAGAGAAGCTGAACTCGAGAGCTGCGAATAAAAACAAAAGATGAATCGAAATGGATATAAGATTAATTGGACGCGAGGAGCATCATAAAGACGGCATCGTTTGTTATTTCCATTAATGTCTAAAGAATTTACAAGGACCGTATAGCTAATCTCGACGTAAGCTTTATTATAAGGTTTAATAATGCATGCGTTAACACCCTATATGCTAACGTGCCATCAATTATTTGATTTAAATATGCAAATCCAAATACATGTACATTACTTACTTGATGTGTTTTCCCATTGCAAAGTGGAGTCTCTAGCAGATATGAAATATCCAACTCGTGTTATTATACCTTACGCTCTATCATGTATTACAGGCGCAATAATGCGCTAATGGCGGATGAAGATTGTCTTACACCTTTTCGTACCAGATAACCCGCAGCTATATTGGAATTGTATGTACTGAATTGTAGTAAACAAGTCAAACGTGGCACACAAAGAGTTAATAGGCCTACCCGTGATGAGGAGGAGGACGTCGCCGACACCGATGAAGACGTACTGCGGAATCTGTACGAAGACCGAGAGCGTGGACGAATCGGTGATGACGCCAGAGATGTCCTGCTGGAACACCCCGCCTTGCTCGATGATTTGCTTGCGGGATATCTCGACCAGGGCCGCACTGACCACGGACAGGAACGCGGCTACTAGACCGCAGGCTGAGAGAAGGACAAGGGGAATGAATACATAATAACGTAAAGACACGCATACATACTTTAGATCGATGAAGAGATCTATTAAAGCAGGGATGTGTTATGGAAGGACATGAAGCAATTTTCTTCCTTTGAACCCATGTGCCAAGCCGCTGAAAAGTTATGTGTTCTCAACAGGTGCTGTTCAGGTGTTTGAACAATTATGAACATGATTGTGTGGCAACGGCGAGAACAAAAGAAATGTACAGTCTCATTTCGCTTGTCCCGTTCTGTTAATGGCATTAATACTTCCATGAGCATAACAGGTATCAGCAAACGCAAATAAACAAGTTTTTCAAGTGAAATATCTCTGTTTCACGCAAACACACACAAACGCCGTTAATGATAATACACAGCTTAATATATCATTTTGAGAGTGGTTGAATTCCCCAAATGCACAAGTTGTCGGAAAGTGAAGAAATTGGTCAATTTTGTAAGTAATACAAATAGCTTTTATGTCCGATTTTTAATGATTCCTCAATACTTTTCGAAACAAAAGCAGAGTAAAGGATCTGTCATTATCTGCCGTTAACTTCCTTAAAGTTTGCAAACAAATTTGTCAAAACAAAACGTCTACAGATAAATGGGAAATTAAAGAAATTTCAGAAATTTTAAAATCAGCTAAATGTCGGCTCGGCACATGGAACTTCAAAGCATTGTCATGATTATGGAATTCTTTTGACATTCATGAGCACGATTTAAAACCCATACAGATGTTTGCATATATTATGCTCGAGTTTCTACTCCTTCGTAACACCTCCCTGATTAAAGACAGATCTAAAATAGAGAGAGAGAGAGAGAGTCCAATAAGTTGAAGAAAGGGAGACATACTAGTAGTGAAATCTGTCATTACTCTACAGCTACCCATCAGAGAGAAAGAGGATTTTATTGACAGATAGCAAGAATGATAGGAGGTACAATGAGGTGGTTGTCGGCGTATATTTGTGACAACTGGAATAAAAACTTATTGGTTGCCTTTCATTCAACTCCAAAATCACCTTCCATTGGGTTCACATGTCTTTTTCCGATATAAGTGGGTCACTGGAAGGGGTATCAACTCAGCGGAACATTATAAACTCACCCATTCTTTTGATCAAGGTGACACGGACGCCCATGTGCTCTAGAAGCGGGTACACGCAGTATTCGACGACGGGCACGGTGATGACCACGAAGAGGGGGACGAAGACGGCGAGGAAGGCGACCGGTATACCGTCCAGATCCAACACTTCTCCTTGCAGTAAGTACGTCGTCGAGTACTGCGGGGAGATGGGGTGGTGGGCACTAACTTAATATGAGCCATTGAGACATTGCTGCACCACTAATACACAAAATGATACACAAAAAACCTAAGGACATTAGGACATTAGGTTGTTTGATTGTGTGACACATGCAAGCTCAAAATAAACTGCTCTATAATTGAATACCGGCCCTATTGATTTATATTACCTTACACATGTACACGCACAGCTGGAGAAAAAAAGAAGGTTTGGGGTTACCAACACCAAAGCTTTCGTTCGAAAGACGTGCATAAATTTGCATACATCACAATAATGGTCTATTGAGACACCATCCTGGTAAGGTGCGTTCACTCACTGCACCTGGAATCTGACGATGTTATAAAAGATGGCGACGGAGAGAACGAGGAGGGTGTTGAGTAGCCACTTGACTTCGTCTACGGTGCGAGCGACGTAGGGACCACCGTTCACATCTTTCAGCTGGTCCAGGCAGTCCACATCTTCCGAAGATATCTCATCCAGTGCTTTCGCGCAGACATTGCTTGCATCGACACCACTACTGCTCGCCCCAGCGTCAGATGCCGGAGTCATCTCGATCGCATGTTCGGGACTTTCCGTCACTAGTCGGCTGCGTTCGTTCGGAGTTCGGTCCTTATCGGGGTACTCGCTGCACGAACAACATGAGGTGAGACAGCAGCAGCCAGGGAACAAGTTGTTGTTGTTGTTTATCTGCATGGTAACGGCTGTCTTCAACATTTGAAAGACTGCAACCAACGCCTGATTCCCTGTCCGATTAAAGAGGGAGCAAAACAAATACTGACGTGAAGAGCGAGTTTTGAGAGAGAGAGAGAGAGAGAGAGAGAGAGAGAGAGAGAGAGCGAGAGAGAGAGAGAGGGGGGATGGGGTGAGGGACCTAGACCCCATTTACACTCAAGAAAATTGCGTGGCCAGGCCGGGCCGGGCCGGGCCGGGCTAGGCCAGGCCGCGCAATTTCTGTAGTGTAAACACAAAAAAATGCGAAAAGGCCAGGCCGGGCCGGGCCGGGCCGGGCCGTACTGAGACCAGCTCAGGAGGTAGTCTGAGTACGGCCCGGCCACGCAATTTTCGTAGTATGAACACAAACGAGGCCAGGCCGGGCCGAAAGCGCGGCCGGTTATGCAAATTCCGCTGATGTCAGATGACGTCATTATGCTCAACCTTTTGTTTACGTGCAGTGCGCCTCGCACGGTGGGTTGATGTCAGTGGCCTGGCCACGCATTTTCGCTGTATAGTGTGAACGCACAAATTGCGCGGCCAGGCCACGCTACCACCCACAGCGGGGAAATGCGCGGCCTGGCCCGGCCCGGCCTGGCCACGCAATTTTCTTGAGTGTAAATGGGGTCTTAGTAAGAGAGAGAGAGGGGGGGAGAGAGGGAGAGAGAGAGAGAGAGAGAGAGGGGGGGGGGGGGGGAGAGAGAGGGGGGGGAGAGAGAGAGAGAGAGAGAGAGAGAGAGGGGGTGGGATGGGGGACTTAGTAAGAGAGAGAGGGAGAGGGAGAGAGAGAGAGAGAGAGAGAGAGAGAGAGAGAGAGCGAGGGGAGGGGGGGGGGAGGTGTGGGGAGGGGACTTAGTAAGAGGGAGGGGTAGATATAATGGAGGGGGTGAATATATACAGAGATGATGGGTAGAGAGGTTTGTAGAAGGGAAGGCGACGAAATCACTACAATAATAATGGAACTAATAATCGAACATGACTTCACAGATTGAACTTGCTTTTTGAATATGAAAGTGATGTGCTTTGACCATGTTAACATGTAACTTGTCGTCCTCCACCTTAGCCTGATTTTAAACATTTCCAAACGCATATTCGAATACTTACCATTGTGAATATTATTGCAGAACATCCTTAATGCCAAATTTTGATCAAAAAATTATAAAACTCTTGAGGTACTGTGTGCACCAAAAATACCCTGCAAGAATATTATTTAATCTTGGTAAATGACATTAAATGTATTTACAAAAGAAAGATTCCTCCAACCAATGATGTCGTGTTTTGCTTACACGAAATAAAAAAGACAAAGGAAAGGAATAAAGTAAAAACAAAATACATGAAAACAGTTTTAGTTCTCCTTACGTGCATTCTACTTACCCTTTGAAGGTCTGTTCTTGTACAAATCCCGGCTTGGGCAGAAGATGAATAAGATAAAGATGTTGAAGCAGAGAACAATGATGAATCCCAAGAAAAATGAGATATATTGCTGGACGTATGAGAGCAAGGAGTAGCAGAAGAGAGGCGCCAACTCAGAGACGAGGTATACCCTGAATAGAGGGAAGATAACGGGGTGGAGGAAAGGATGGGATGAGAGAAAGATTCGTGGATGGTCGGAATTTTTAAACCTTTAAACATGTTCTCTCTGTATAGAACATGTTAGATAAGATATGTGTAAAGAATATTCATCAATTGAAGAATAAAAAAAAACAGTAAGCCCAAAACACTACACTGAAGCACCACCTACCAGTGGTACGTCGATTGGATGACCTTGTGTCCATATTCCTCCACCTGTATAGCAGAAAATGGGGCAGCGCACGCCTTGATCGGCGCGGTGCCGATGTTTACGATCACCAGGGCAACGATGAAGAAGGCTCGTTTGGTGCCCAGAGATAGCCCGTACGACGGGCCGTAATAGTCTTCCCATTCGAAAGTAATCAAAGGCAACAGACTGGTACCTGTGTTACAAAAGGATAGAAAAATAATACAAGTTTACTGATCTATCATTCGCCTTTTGTTTGACACATAAAGGCGACAGGGTCCAGGTTTATTTCGCTCTAAACTCTCTCTCTCTCTCTCTCTCTCTCTCTCTCTCTCTCTCTAGATTGTTTCGATTGTCAACCTTAGCATGAGCTATATAATATTTCAATATTGCTTAAAACGCGACTGTAAATTTCATTATATATCAACATATCATAAGTTTGCTGATACAAGTCATACCAGGTGAAAAGACATAGTCCAAATAATTGTCCCGTTTTCACTCAGATATATCACAGACTAGTAGGATCGTTTTAATCATAAAAAGTAACAATTTTGATCTTTGTTCATGTAATTTGTTTGAATCGAGATGAATCGAGATTAATTAGCCTAACATGCTCGTCATGCAAGAGAAGTCAGACTGATATGCATGTAATAGTCAAAATGATACATTCACGCAATCAAAAGAGAACGGTTATTTCAGTATCACGAAATGCTTTATAACGCCCAACTTTATTTCATGCAAAAAAGAAAACGTCCTTACGTGGGTCAATCCACGTCAAATCAACCAACAGACAATTTGTAACCCGATCCCCTTTGATATGCTTCAATCTCGCACCAAATGTTCCCCCAAGTATCTGACGGAAGATTCTGACATATATTGCCCCAAGGTCAAATGGTTGCTGCGACATGGTCTCCCTATAAGCAACCAATGCGTGTTCGAACAACCGATTAATGTGCTATTTTGGATTGACTACTTCAGGTCTGCAGTCAAATTTAATGAGTCACATTGCTCATTTTCTGTAAATTGGAAGAACTTTATAGACGTTACATTCACAATATATTACGGCGTGGCCAAGATGATCAAGGATTCTGTCTAAGAGAAAAATGATTTTGAAATGTGCTGTTAAGCTTACCGATGTTGTGAATGTGTTAACTTTAAGGCTTTGACATCTATTTTCAGAATAATGTCAAATTCAAAAGATAAAAGCATGACTTACGATATCATTTGTATCTTAAAATAGAATTAAACAAATATGTATAATATCGGATTCTAAGCTAATTTAATTTTGAAGTTATCACCTTCCAAACATGCACCCCAAATTGGCGCTTAACACCATTTTCGGTGACCTCGTGTATCCAGGTACATGTACATGTCATGATATACATGTATTGTAAATGTTAAGTCTAGAATTTTTTTTCATATTTACAGAAAATGAACAATATAACTCATTTAAGCTGGAGCAGTCAATCAAAAATAACCAATTTCAAAACTCGGTTGTTCGACCACGCATTGGTTGCTAAGGGAGGACGTATCTTAGCAACCGTTTGACCTTTTAAAAATTTTCATTTCAGAATCTTCCGTCAGACACTTGAGGGGACATCTGGTCCGAGTTTAAAGACATTTAAAGGGGGTCGGGTTAACAAAATTGGTTGATTTGACATGGATTGAACCAGGTGATACATTTCCTTTTATTTGTTTACAGGCAACAAATAAATATTACGTCCCTTAAAATAAACCGGTAGGTGATAAATCTACTTTTATTTCGTTCATGCAACAAAATACTGGTATACGCTCATTAAAATAAACTGGCAGGTAATTAATCAACTTTTGTTTTATGTCGACTTGTGGATATGATATAGCCATAACTGTTTTACTAGCAGAGAGGCCCACTTTGGGCAAAACTGAGTTTTAGGGGTCTAAATCATTTCCGGTTGCTAACTTCAGCCTAGAACGGGGTTGCGGTTAAGACATCTGATTCTAACCTAAGCTGAACCCTAATCCTGGCCCTAATCTAATCCTTACCCTCGGCCCTATATAGGGAATAGCGACAGAAAATGATTTATAACCCCCAAACTCACGATTGTCACCCATTGTTTAGCTGCATATTGGAATAGTGCTTCAAATACGCAAGTTGGAAATTCCACATTTCCTGGTTATTTTGATGTGCCCTTCATCTTGGGTATGAATGGATTGTACATGTATAGCTAACTACACGTTCTGGTTTCATCATGTCACAATACGTGTTGACAAAACAGCCTGGGCAGGCCATGAGTAAACCACAATACTTAAAATCCGTACATTAATGTAAATTGTTCAAAATATTCCTATACACGCGCTGAGAACATTATCCGGCGATCCGACTTACGGTTTCACGAAAATGGCGATACAAATCATTGAACTGTCTGACATGTTGTTTGTGACCTGTTCTTGTGCTAAATCAGAAACCCCAATCTATTAACATTCTCATTGGGCTTAAAAAATCGAGAAGTTAGAAAAATCTCGAATGATTTCAAGGAAGGGAGTATGTGTTTAGAGAAAAGAGAATCTTGTAACCACAATAAGCAATAGTGTGTCTCTCCAAGTAGACATTTATTATAGATCAATTAACACATACACATAAGCACTTTTCTTCAATGATCTTTATTCTTGATTCCATAAACAAAAAAATTGTATACAATTTTTTTGAATGTGTTTACCAAAAAAATCGTGCAATACATTCATACTTATGTACAAATTTTGATGAAATAAGTAACACACAAATGCATATACACATACATACACACAAAATGACGCACACACAGAAAGACGCACGCACACACACACACACACACACACACACACACACAAACAACCCATCTTGTTTTGTTTTCTGGGCATATGGATATGGAACGCAAGTGTTCTTTCAAAGTAGGAAACGATCTATAATTTAAAACTTTTTCTGGGGTGAAACGATTTCATTTATATAAAAAAGATAACATTGCAAATAGTATTATCGCTATAATAATGTATCATAAATATTCTATATTCATTTACCACTGAAAAGTGTGAGGATGAATGAACACGTCCCCCCCCCCCCCCCCCCCCCACCGCCTGCTATCTACGCCCCTGTCGTCTTTAGCCACTAATAGCCTAGTCACACTTGAGGCGGAACAAGCGAGAATGTCGTCGGAATGAAAATTCTTGACACATTTCTGGTTATTCGAAGTACATTTTGACTGCATTCTGAGTGCATTCCAAGTATTCGGGTCCATTCTTGTGTCCGGCCCGAATGTTTTGCTCATGCTCAAAACTTTCCTCGAGGTGCATTCGAACTGGAAAAATATCGAACTGCATTCTAAATATTCCTACTGTGTTTCAACTAAAATCGAGCTGCATTCGAGAGCCAATAAACCCGGAATGTGCAAGAATCTTTAGATATAAGTTCGAAGGATATTCTAAGTATTCGAACGGCATTTTTACATATTTAGCTCAATTCGAAATTCCCTCCCGAATGTGGCTCGATTTTTTTTTTTTTTTTCATTCCGGCTGGTTCTGCTTGATTCCTGCTGATTCCGAACAAGTGTAACGTTGGATTAAATGTTGGGGGCTCAAAAGCGATTAACATTGAAATATAGAGTTTATTTTCATTTTTTGGTAAATTTCGACCTCCAACATACAGTTGCGAAAGAAAGTGTACGAAAATATGGTTTCTTCATTGAGATATCCAAGTTTGAAAAAAAGACATTTCTGCTGTTCGAGAGGTCAAGTGAAGGTCACGACTACCGAGCTGAAAATGAAATACGCGTGTTTTCTGCTGCCTGCCGAGTGGCTGTACCAGTTAATCAGCGAAAGCTGAAATGTATGCATGTATAGGAATATGAAACGTAATATCCAGGGGGACATGACACCATCGCGTATGCGTCATTGTTAAGAGCACCTGTCAGTCATAAATATTTAGTGGAGGAACCCAACCTCATTCAAAGGGATGGATATCCATTTCTTTAAACATCTGTATCTACAATTACGGCACGCACCCCGATCGTAATAGAGCCCAAATGACACTGGTCTACTCATGGACCTATCATGGATGGACTGCGTTCGGATAGACTTCCTTTGATCTATGATGACCGCCGCCTCATAAAAATTCAAGACCGTAGGTGTTTCAAACAATACGCTGTATTTCTAATTAGGCAGTGCCTTTCTCTGAATAACAAAAGAAAATCTGCTTTGAGAAGTATGTCAACCGTTCAGCCTTCGCTGGGAGTTCATAGCTGATCTTATTACACAAACGGGAAATTAGATTGGGGGTGCGCGAAGGGAAATTTTGATAAAATTGTAGAATTTGGTCCGTAACTTTTTCGCACATCTCCGCACATGAAATCGAGGTTGTTTCTATGGAAGGTGAAACACTCAATAAACGATTTACAAGATATTTGTAAGGAAATATGATTGCCCAATGTGAGATATGAAGGCAATTCTCTGACATGTTCTCGGCAGTATTCTCGAATTAAAAAACAAAAAACAAAAAACGAAGCAACAATATAATCTGAAATTCACAGAATCGTATCACTATACGATGTTATACTACTGCGCATACACTTCAGTACATGAAGTGGTTCGGAAATCTTCTGCGCATACAGAATATATATTCCTCAAAATGCATCCTACTTTTGTCTTGCTTGCTTATTTGATCTCCCTCGATCAAAGAGCCAAACGTGTAAAATATTCCATTGTGATATTACTGCACGTGACTGCTGTAGAATTCGTGCTAACTCCATTCCTTACACCTCTCTGGTCATACCAGGGATGTGTTAAGGAAGGATAGGAAGCAACTTTCTTTCTTTGAACCCATGTGCCAAGCCGCTAAAAAGTTATGGTGTTCTCAACAGGTGCTGTTCAGGTGCTTGAACAATTATGAACATGATTGTGTGGCAACGGTTTCTCAGAGAGAACAAAAGAAATGTACAGTCTCATTTCGCTTGTCCCGTTCTGTTAATGACATTAATACTTCCATGAGCACAACAGGTATCAGCAAACACAAATAAACAAGTTTTTTCAAGTAAAATATCTCTGCTTCACGCAAACACACACAAACGCCGTTAATGATAACACACAGCTTAATATATTGTTTTGAGGGTGGTTGAATTTCCCAAATGCACAAGTTGTCGGAAAGTGGAGAAATTGGTCAATTTTGTAATTAATACAAATAGCTTATATGTCCGATTTTTAATGATTCCTTAATACTTTTCGAAACAAAAGCAGAGTATTAGGATCTGTCATTATCTGCCGTTTACTTCCTTATAGTTTGCAAACGAATTTGTCAAAAACAAAACGTCTACAGACAAATGGGAAATTAAAGAAATTTCATTTCAAGTTGACATCAGCTAAATGTCGGCTCGGCACATGGAACATCAAAGCATTGTCATGATTATGGAATTCTTTTGACATTCATGAGCACGCTTTAGAACCCATACAGATGTTTGAATGTATTATACTCGAATTTCTACTCCTTCCTATAACACTTCTCTGGTCATACCACCCGTCAATTCATCTTTTTGTCAGTATCGTTGGTTAGAAATTAGAAATACAGAGAATCGTTTAAAACACTTGAATGTCTTGAATTCTAATGCGGCGGGCGGGCATAATAGATTAAATCGATCTATCCAGGGAGGTGTTACGAAGGAGTAGAAACTCGGGCATAATATATGCAAACATCTGTATGGGTTCTAAAGCGTGCTCATGAATGTCAAAAGAATTCCATAACCATGACAATGCTTTGATGTTCCATGTGCCGAGCCGACATTTAGCTGATGTCAACTTGAAAAGAAATTTCTTTAATTTCCCATTTATCTGTAGACGTTTTATTTTTGACAAATTTGTTTGCAAACTTTAAGGAAGTTAACGGCAGATAATGACAGATCCTTTACTCTGCTTTTGTTTCGAAAAGTATTGAGGAGTCATTAAAAATCGGACATAAAAGCTATTTGTATTACTTACAAAATTGACAAATTTTTTCACTTTCCGACAACTTGTGCATTTGGGGAACTCAACCACTCTCAAAATTACATATTAAGCTGTGTATTATCATTAACGGCGTTTGTGCGTGTTTGCGTGAAACAGAGATATTTCACTTGAAAAACTTGTTTATTTGTGTTTGCTGATACCTGTTATGCTCATGGAAGTATTAATGCCATTAACAGAACGGGACAAGCGAAATGAGACTGTACATTTCTTTTGTTCTCTCTGAGAAATCGTTGCCACACAATCATGTTCATAATTGTTCAAACACCTGAACAGCACCTGTTGAGAACACATAACTTTTCAGCGGCTTGGCACATGGGTTCAAAGGAAGAAAATTGCTTCATATCCTTCCATAACACATCCCTGATCTATCCGAGCACCGTCTATCAGCTAATAGGTCCATCAGCTAATAGCAGCCAGCCACGACGACAGATCGGATCGTGTCATCTTCAATGACTTTCCTTCCTACACACGAGAATGCCTGGTAAATAACTGTCGAGTTTATTACTGCCAGCACTTATGCACAGATGCGATATCTAGTCTGAAAACAGAACCATGTCGAAACCTTTCACATGGGAATACTCGTCTCTGTGTCAGAAATTATTTAGAAAGACAGAAAGGAGCAGTTAGTATCGTCGCCAAACAGTATGATGCTTTGGCAGACAACTATAGGTATAAAGCATTGCAACGAAAAGTTATGCGCATACTGTGTGAATGGTTTAGCTTATAATACATCCACGTGTGTAATTGGGTATTTGGTAGCAAAGGCATGAGTGCGCCTTAAAGGTTCCCTGTCATCAAAATATATGTCGACTTATGTTGATGCAACATAATAATGTACAAAACAAAATCACTAACTGTTCAATGGAAATATGTGTCCTATATTTTAAAATATTTTTCTTTATTTTTTCTCAGCATTGCATATGATAAGTCCCGCTTCCAAAATATCCTCCAACCCAAAATTCCCCCTGTGACATCATGAAAGGTAGAAAATAGCAGGATAATAAGCAGAATTTATGCACAAATTAAACATTGCAATTAATAAACACCTGCCCGCAAGAGCATCCCATGTCTTCACACAATACCATCTAACAACCTTTCATTGGGGAACAATCGTTTCCTTATGTCAGAAATGTGCTAGCTATGTGATACTATTATAAGCACTTGCAGGTAGTCATTGCAACGTTAGTTTGTGCATAAATTATGTGCAAAAATACTGTCGAAAACATGTCAGAGAAATGCCTCCATATCGAACATTGGGCAATCATTTTTCCTTACAAATATCTTGGAATCTTCTTTTATTGAGTGTTACACTTTACATGGAAACAATCTTTGTTTCATGTGCGGAGATGCACGAAAAAGTTACGGACCAAATTCTTTTTACACTTTTATCAAAATGTATGTAATAAGATCAGCTATGAACTCCCAGCGAAGGCTGAACGGTTGACATATTTCTCAAACCAGATTTTCTTTTGTTATTCAGAGAAAGGCACAGCCTAGTTAGAAATGGAGCGTATTGTTTGAAACACCTGAATGTCTTGAATTTTATGAGGCTATAAGTCTATCCGAGCGCAGTCCATCCATGATAGGTCCATGTTTGAACGAAGTGCATACACCTTGAATTCGTAACAATAATGGTCTCTTGCGACAATCATCTTGTTTTTATAGACCGGTTTACTAATTGTGTGCATATCAGTTAAACAAAAATATCCCCTGACAACCGGAAAGCTTGCCCGAGGTTTGCCCGACATAGCAACAACTAATGTATGCAAAATGGATTCCAAGTACTGAAATACCATTGTTAGGTACAGGCAGGGACTAACACATCCCTGGTACAGGTTAATGGAATAACTCGTTACTAGGCCCCGAGGGAAGAAACATCCACAATTTTGACTACATTTGTAAACCGGTCTATTGCATTCCAAAATTTTGACATCCCACAACTTTATAAAGTTCAAATTTCAGCTTAATTAGATCTGTAACGTCTTTAGTTATCATCCAGCAAAAGTGGAAATGTGTTTATTAACACATAGTATGTAGTTTTACGGTCGATTGTACACGTATGACGTCAGACTAATGATCGTCTTTTTGTATGAACGATCGTCTTCTAAGTAAGAAGACGAGTCTTTCGTACTTGATTTAGAATTTAATCGTTCTTCTTTGTTCTTGACATGGCAATGAGAATATATTTGATGTGCTGTCAAATAAACTTTCTACCTAACCCTAAATCCAATAAATATCCACTTGAAGTTCAACTAGTTGTTGATTTGGTACTTACCGATTAGACAGGTGAGAAGTCCCACGTAAATGGCGTTATAGTTCCCGAAGCACGCATCCGAGGCCCATCCCCCGAACATGGTCACGCCGTAGCTTACCCCGGTAAAGACCAGGCTAAAGACGGCCGCATCTGCGCTCGAGTAGTCCAGGTAGTTGGTACAGTAAATGACGAGGTTGGTGACTACGCCATAGTAGATGATTTTCTCGACAAACTGAGCGAGGGCGATGCGGATGGCGAGGGCAATGTCCCGCTGTGCAGGTCGTTTGGGAGTCGAGTTGACGTCGCTAGATGTGCGCGAGTCCTCCTGTAGCTCGGTGATGGTCTGCAGTTCGGATGTCCCTTCACTCGCCATGGTTCCCAATTAGATCTCCCTCTTGTATCTCCTAGTTAGGTGGGTTATTTTTCTAAACTTGAGGCGTGTTTTCTGTAATTATTCTTCTCTCTGCACATGGAGCAAACTGAAGTAAATTCTGTGGTGAGCGTGAGATCTTTTTACCACTGTACTGTGAAAAATGATTTCTGAAACAAGTCCTATTTGCACTCTCTGTACATGTATTCACTAGTACATGTCTGCTATGTCCACATAAGTTACACTGTGTCTATGTTCGTGTGCATCACCATCGGTGTAAATCCAGCGTTTTCGAGAAATGTTGATACGTCGGCACACGCTGGCTTAATCGCTAAGGTGTGACAGAGAGAACCATCGTGCATGCAAAAGTACCAGCAAATGAATTTCAAGATGGCATTGCGATATACGGGAATGACCTTCACATATCAAAATGTTCTATAAAGTGGCAGGTAAGATCCTGGTACAATATCGGTGATCGAAAAAAAAACGGGTATATGTGTAGCCTGTTTTAATTTTAAGGGTTACTAAAATTATGAAAATGAGTTCTCTCTAATCAATGTAAAATTATCTACTAAAAACGAATTTCACATTTGTTTGCCGCAATAAAGTCTCATTTTGACGAAAATTTGAAAAAACGCACACCTCCAAGTGACGTCAGAAAAGTCAGTGCCGAGTCGAATGCAATGTCATAAAAGACTCCGTTGTTAAACTTAGATTGTCCGGAAGTCAACAATAGACCATTTCCGTAATGTATTCACAACTTTCCCCCTAACTGCGTAGTAACGTGTTATGGCATTCACCTGTATCTTGTAATTCAGATTCAATGGATGGAATACACTTTGGATCCATTAGTTGTTACTACTCGACAAACCTCGGACAAGCTTTGGGGTTCCCATTGGTAACGTATTGTTTTAAAGGCGAGAATAAAATTTGCATACATAACCAAAAAGTCTATTAGAAATTATTGTTGACTTTCGTCTAAATTTAACAGCGGAATCTTTTTGTATGCATTCGACACGGCACTGACTTTTCTGACGTCACTTGGAGGTGTGCGGTTTTTTTTCTTCAAATTTTCGTCAAAATGAGACTTTATTGCGGCAAACAAATGTGAAATTCTTTTTTAGTAGATAATTGTGCATAGACTAGTGGGAACTTATTTTTCCAATTTAGTATCCCTTTAACTTAACCCAGTACTTGGTCTAATAAAATGAAATCGGTGAGCGTATATTCAAATATGGATTAGTCGCCATATTATGTTTTACTGCATTCATGGAAATACATGTACATAAATATATTTTAAGAGAGATATGATATCAACCTGAAAGCTTACAATATTGCGCTTTCACACTTGTCATAATGGTTAAGATTGGCGCATATCATGCTTAAGTTCAATTCCTAACACTTAGCATTTCAGACGTAGATCAGCTACTACTACAAATCAAACTGCTTTTGACAAGAAACCCAAATACGTATATAGAGTATGATTCATTCCGCTGTTGGCACTGTTGGTGGTAAATGTTATGAATTATCGTCGATCACAGTTACAACCGTAAACCCGGCTTTAAACACGATTTTAAACTCAATAGACTTCAATATAGCATAAATAAACGGTAAGAAAATTTACCTCCTTTGTTAACCGATAACTTCACAAAATGAAGACGATTGTGCTAAATGTCAAAATGATTTTTATATTGATTTCAGCCACTGGGAAACACATATTAGTATGACTGGTAGTGGGATGATTGGAATCATTTTACACAATGAATGGCATGTTTTGGGCTAGTTGGACGTCTGAACCCCAATTCTATCAAATGAAAAAAACATCTTTTTGTCACCCTGACGTTGATGCAATGAATATGTAATCGTTCTAATAATTAATTGAGGAAGTCAAGTTAGGTAATTGGTATTCGGTATGCTATGCCAGACCCCCCAAGCCCCCCCCCCCCCCCCCCCCGTCCCCTGCATTTGTTCTACTCCCATTTAGTCCAATAGACAATTTTCGTCATGGGTGCCACGCAAAATTTATTCACGTCTGTCAAACGAAAAACAACAAAAAGAAATACGTAAAAAAACGATACACATTAAAAATATATTGATTTCCTACCTCTTATTGCGCTGTCGTAAAGGCTCTGTCCCATAATGCCGATTAACGATTCCGCCTACCGTCTACATAATACGCCAGATGGTGCCAGACGGCGGCACATTAAAATAAATTGCCATAAATGGTAGATAGGCAAGCATAAGTAAGGTCTAAATACGTATGAGAGACGTCTAATTAAGTATAAGTAATTTCTGCATACAGCCCGCTTTACGGCACATCGAACGCCAGAGTAACGTCTGCTTAAGTATCAGTAAAGAAAGAAACGGCTGACAAACATCTGAAGTACGTTTATAAAACGTTCAGTCCACCGTTCCATATACATTATGGTGCCTTTCTTTGCCGAAGGCGGACGAGCAATCCGCCCAAAACGGCTATAAAAGTTTTAAGACCGGTAAGATTGCGCCCGAGTAAGGATGGAAATTTCAACAACAACAAAACCGTAAGAGTAACATTTGAAAACCGCCAATCACGATCGGAAGCTGGCCGTTCAAACTTTGAACACGTCCAGCCAAATGGCAGGCACCGGAAAAATATGCTTATTTTATTTTCAGCGAAGTAGTCGTGACCTTCACTTGACCTCTGGAACCGCGGAAAACGTCTCCTTTTCAAACTGCGATATCTCCATGAATATATCATATTTTTGTACACTTTCTTTTGTAACTGTATGCTGGAGGTCGACATTTACCAAGGGTGAAAAAACATTTCATTAAAACAGGCAGAAAAACATGGCAAATTCGAGATAAATATGTGGTTCTAATAAAAATTAAAAAAAAATAAAATAAACTCTATATTTCAATGTCAATCGATTTTGAGCCCCTAATATTTAGAAATCATCTAAAGCGGAATTTATTTTACTTTATGGAGATACCATTATTTTTCAACCTCCCCCCATAGAAGGGTCAGGATCCAGCAAAACATCAACCATGTTCAAATCCAAAATGAGCGAGATATGATGAAGTTGTGAACAATCCTAACCAGCCAATCATAGTCCACGATAATAACGAAATTCCACCGGCGATGTAATTGTCGCGGACTATGATTGACTGGTTAGGATGGCTCACAACTTCGTCATATCTCGCTCATTTTGGATTTGAACATGGTTGATGTTTTGCTGGATCCTGACCCTTCTATGGGGGGAGGTTGAAAAATAATGGTATCTCCATAAAGTAAAATAAATTCCGCTTTAGATGATCTCTAAATATTAGGGGCTCAAAATCGATTGACATTGAAATATAGAGTTTATTTTATTTTTTTTTAATTTTTATTAGAACCACATATTTATCTCGAATTTGCCATGTTTTTCTGCCTGTTTTAATGAAATGTTTTTTCACCCTTGGTAAATGTCGACCTCCAGCATACAGTTACAAAAGAAAGTGTACAAAAATATGATATATTCATGGAGATATCGCAGTTTGAAAGGGAGACTTTTTTCGCGATTCGAGAGGTAAAGTGAAGGTCACGACTCCCGAGCTGAAAATAAAATCGCGTGGTTTCTGCTGCCTTCGGACGAATATCGGTTGCGAAATCCGTATGATTTCTGAAAATTCGCGTCACTTTGAAGGCGAATAGCACAAATGTTTTATTTTTTAGCCCAAACAAAACTGGAATCAAATTCTCCGCTGGAGTACTGGCTTTCCAAAGCTGTAACTGGTGTTGCCGTCCAATTTGTGGAAGGGTCAGGATCCAGCAAAGTCTGAGAGCTTACATATATATCGGTTGCGAAGTCCGTACGATTTCTGAAATCTCGCGTCACTTTGAAGACGAATAGCATAAATGTTTTATTTTTGAGCCCAAACAATATTGGAATCAAAATCTCCGCTGAAGTATTGGCTTTTTAGAGCCGTAACTGTCGTTGCCGTACAATCCATAGAAGGGTCAGGATCCAGCAAGGTCTGAGAGCTTACATATTTCAAAAAAAAAATGAGGCCTGTTTTTGAAAGCAAATAACATAAAAACTCCTTTGCGGATTTCGAAAAAAAAAATGAAAATATTTATTAAGAAACATATAAACTCAATCCCTGTCTAAAAAAATCCTGATCAGTATGCTTACAGAAGACACCAGAAAAAGATCTTGCGAGCATGTCGAATTCCTTCGTAATCTAGGTGCAGCAAAATCTGCGCGTGAGATTTCGCGAGACGAAAAATAAAACGCTCACGATTTCTATAGAACGAGCGAGCGCTGCCGATTGACTGACGTCCAATGTTAAAAACGGCTACTGTCGTCTGTCAACGCGCGTATAGACACTACTGTAAACCACCTGAAAACGAATCAAAAAGTCCAATAAAGGTACGTGTTCGTTTTTCAAACGGAATCGTTTAACGGTACACAATAGTCTTCTGCTGCCTTATCAATCAATGTCTGTTTTTTTTTATGTACCCCAGGGATGTGTTATGGAAGGATATGAAGCAACTTTCTTTCTTTGACCCCATGCGTGGCACCGCCGAAAAATTATGTGGTCTCAGCATGTGCTTTTCAGGTGTTTTAACAATAACGAAAAGGACTGCGTAGCAACGGTTTCTCAGAGAGAACAAAAGAAATGTAGAGTCTTGTCCAGTTCTATTTGATTGCATCAATACTTTTGTGAGGAAAAGAGATATCAGCGAACAAAAATAAGCATTTTTTTTCTCGTAAAAATTTATCTCAGCTGCATATAAATGCATGCAAACTCTCTTAATGAGATTTACAGCTTAAGATATCATTTTGATAATGATTGAATGCCACATTTCTGGAAAAATCCAGAAAGTTAAGAAATTTGTTAACTGTATAAGTAAGAATATTAAACAAATAATCAACGTTGGTGAAGGTGATGGGATGAACTATCACTTCCGAGGCGATCTGGATGTAGCTATTTTTTCGAAGCGCAGCTGAGGAAAGATAGCGTATACATTCAGACCGCTGAGGAAGTGATAGTTCGTCTCATTGCCTGAAACCAAAAGTTGATTATTTGATTTATATTCCACATCTGAAACCAACTATCTATACCAAAAATGACAATTTGACGCTGCCATGGGGAACACGCGTTAGGATGCGCGTTAATTAGGACGCGCATTATGACGCGCGTTTAATTAGGACGCGCATTATGACGCGCGTTTGGACGCGTTAGTAGGAGCTGATAGTCCGAATGTAACGCACTTTTATTTCGCGCGTACTCAAAATATTAATCAGGCGTTAGGACTGTGAGGAGTGAAGAGATCAGCGAAACCAAAAAGTACTATCACCTAGAGTGTAACGAACTTTTATACTCAGGTGATCTGATAGGAAAAACTACGCCTCATCACGTGATCAACTCTTGACCAATCACATAGCAACATTCTTAGTATGTGGAATATAATATCTTATATTTCCGTTTGTGCGTCATTCAACAATCATTTAGAAGAATACCGAGTACAGGATCTTTAGTGGTGTTGCTCTTAACTTTCTCGAAAATTGCAAAAAAATTTGATAAGAAACACAGCTCGAGACACCAAACAGAGAATTAAAGATATTTCTTTCCCAGTTGACAGGAGCAGGTGACAGCAGCTAAATGTCGGCGCTGCGCATGGGACATCAAAGCATTTATCCATACAGATGAATACAGTTTGAATATATTTTGCTCGAGTTGTGTCTCCTTCCTAACACATCCCTGGTATCATCAAGGGTGTTTAAGTACATGGAGAACCATCAGCTGTTTAATTAATTCAGATTAATTGTACTATCCTTCTAATCGCACAAGAATGCTTTACAAAGATTTTCTCTTTGATTTCATATGCTCAATGCAGCCGATTCTCGCATATGCATCATATTGTTGAGAGCAGCTGTTGAATATTAGGTAGCGTAATCAAACCTTGTTTAAAGGGATGAATATACATTTTTTCTCCAAAAACGGCTAAAACAAAATATTCAAGTGAAGGTTGAAGGATATCGTAAGAAAAAATGTTTCAGGAAAAGAAATAGTGCATTTATTTGTGTTACATAAGTAACTGTTGTACACCACAAAATACTTTAATAAACATACCACATTATTTCTAATAAACAGAACACGATAAAAGACTTAACTACGTACTAGGTTTTGGAAAAACCTTTTTACGCATTTGAAAACTGATTTAAAAAATACAACTCGAATCAAGCTGAAATGTACATATCATCAAGCCAACGGGTGTCATTTTTAGTAGCAGGCATAGTGTAAGCGTTTCATTGATTATTCTTGTAATCATCCTTAGAATATTGTCCTCGGTATCTACCTACCATAAATGGTCCATGTTGTTGCTACTTTACCAATGCCAAAGATTTGCAGGCACATAATGCATCTATGCAGGTGAAAAGACACGTGACCTGTATTTGCATCACTTAAAGTAAAATCGATAAGCGGGTGGCACGGCAGCGACCTTACCAGCTCTAACAAATGCCTAATTTGCCACTTAATTATCAAATTTCCGGCATTTCATCGGACAAATCAACCGTATCACCCATTTATCGATTTTTTAATTCATACCTCGTGATACTTTCCGTTCACGGAACCAGTGTCATTTTGATACGTGCAACAAGAAGCCCTTTGTTTGTCAGACAAACTGATGCTTTGTGTTATATGAGTGAATTACCAAGCATACACACACCCATGGCACATCAAAGAGCTCGAGGGCTGAATGAATAGTGTTTGAGCGATAGAGTGTTGTAGAGTTTGGTTCCGAGCTGGGAGGAGGGGCAGAGATATGCAGTCAGTACGCAATAATTTTAGACCAAACATGGATCCATCTCAAGGAGTGTTGATAGGCTTACTAGTGCTCCTGACAGTCGTGTGGCTTCTTCCAACAGGTAATTTCACTTACTGTTAATCCCTGCACTACCCCCTTAGACATTAGATCATTATGATGTATTCAACTTTGACATAAGATCGTTTAAAACGTGGTATTACGTTTTCAAAATTTCTATCAATTTTATTGAAACGTTAGCATATTTTTACTTTTAATATGATGGTCCGTGGCTACTGAAGACGAGTGCAGCTAAGCTCACCTGTGCCTTCGCCGCGAAAGGCCGGATTGCATGATGACGGATTGTCCGTCCGTCCGTCCGTGTAGATCTTAATTTCGTGATACATCAAAAACTAATAAAAGACCGAATGCATGACAGGAAAATTAACTGACTAGGTTCGGGGTCAATGGTCAAACTGTATGTCAAGGTTAAATCATAAAAGAAGAAAACAAAGGGAAAAAAGATAACTCGAGTAATGATTGACCGAATATCGTGAAATTTTGTACTATTATCATAATTTGTATGAAATGACAATAACTAACCCTAAAAAGACTGGGCAATTTTGGACGCTGGAAAAACTGTGTGTGTGTGTGTGTGTGGGGGGGGGGGGGCTTTTGCCCCCCCCCCCCCCCCCCACCCCCTTATATCAAGGGAGAGACGGGTTAGTGGCTAAGGCGACCCCGATCCGATTGACCGTCAGATAGACAGATTTTCGACACTATACCAATTATAATTTCCTTTGTGGGGTGTAGGTGGGTTTTGAACAATGACAAGCCGCCATGCCTCAGCTGGATCAAAGCTATTGCTTTGATGCAGTACACGTATGGGAGAAAGCTAATAAATGTGTGTCATTATACATATACAACAGCTTTGGCAACTATTTTATTTAAATATTTTGTGAAAGAAATGGATGAAGGGAACAATGGTATAATGTAGGCGTAGCTTAAATCAAGGTTCCCCAGAGCTATCTACCCTTTGGAAAAATTGGTATCATATATATAAGAATTATATATACTGTATATACATATATATATATATGAAATTATGTAACCTCCATACAATATGTGTCCCAGCAGGGTCAAGCAATGCTTTGAGCGGAGATGTCACTCTGTCCCCGTGGGGTGGAGTCGGTCTCCAGAACGGGGATGACATCGCCGTAGATGTGCACGTCAATCTGACAGCGAGTGACAGTCTGAGTGACGTGACGTTCAGTCTACAATGCCTCAATGCACAGGTAAATGAAGGGTGTCATTTCCATCGATAGACTATTTTCGTTATGTATGCAAATTTCATGCAAGAATTTCAAACAATACGTTACTAATTAATGGAAGCCCCAAAGCCCCAAAACATGTATTTTGACCCCCCCCCTCCCCCTCCCCCTCCTCCCCTACCCTCAGGTCTCATCCCATTCCCCCAGTATGCCCATAGAGGGAACCCACAAACCAATAAACAAGCCCTCAGACACATGCATACAATGAGCTAGCACGTTTGACAACTAATTTTCATATATTTACATATACATAATCATATGACAATGATTATTTGGCTTGGTTAAAGGTTGATAGCGGTATAGTATACCAAACAAAAGATGCTGTAACTGCTTCAACATTCAGGTAGTCATGACAGGAATATGTCTTAAAGAACAACAAAATATATCACGATGATGCGTTCTTGAGCGTTAATACTTCACTTTAGCATTCGTGAAAGAAAGGCATTGGTGTAGAAAATCTTTTAGCATTCATGAAACAAAGACAGTGATGCGACATAAAAAAAAATAGATACATGCGTTTTCGATTTTGCATAGCTGACTTTAAATTTTAAGAAAGTAAAAACATTGATGTGTCTCAGAATGAAACGAAAACATGCGTCAAAGAAGGAAAGACACTGATGTAGCTACAATCGGTATTCACAATGAAAATAATTCTCTTTTCCATTTTGCGTTCCTCATTAAAGTAGAAATAATTGATGACTCATATTCAGATAAAGTCACTCATCTCGTTAAAACAGGCCCGTTGGGCAGTTGGCAGGAAGCTTAAAATGGCACCGTGTCGATGGTGGTTTGGACAACGGAGTTCGAAAAGACAGAGGCAATCGTAAAAGTTGAAGGGGCGATCTCCCTTGAACCCCCCCCCCCCTACACACACACACATACACACTGTTATTTCAACAAGGTGTTTTGTGGTCTACACCAACTAGTTTTAGAGAGCTTTCTCCTTGAACAAGAATTTTCACAATCATAGCGATGTTTTAAGAGGCAGAGCTCCTTATTCATCTCTTTTCTCACAAAAATATTCACAATCTTATAATGTTATTTCCACGAAATCTCTATTTTCTTTGATATGTTCACGAAATATATCGAAAGTAGTAGTTTTATGGTAGCCAATACACCAGCAGGATCCATTTTGCATCACCATTTCTAATGTGCTGGTCACATCTGACCGGATTGGGAGAACGTATTCCAACGTATAGCAAAATTATCGATCCGTTCTCTGCGTCCGTATAAATCTTGTATTGTTCTCAGCACGAAAAAAATGAAATGTGCAAACAAAAATGTCGCTTGTGACGACAAAATTACTTTTCTGCCGTCAGAATGGACTTCAATGCTAACAAAATGTCCCTTGTGCCGACAAAAATATCAACAAATATCAACCTAAATATTGGAAAATCCTCTTCCAGATATGTCTTTTTCTGGTAAATGGCAGACCCTCCTTTGGAAGGCCTAACGGAATACTCTTCTGGTAGAGGTGAATGCGCCCCTTGGTATGATAAAGTGCTCCGCAAAAATACAAAGTCCCTTTTGAAATGGTAAATCTGTGCCATCTTGAACGGGCAAATGTTCCTTTCAGAAGCAAGACGGTATCAAAATACCCTATTGGTCAGTCGTTCGGCTGGAGTGGAGTAACCCTCTGAAAATTAAGGCGCGATTACCTTGGGACATTATGGCAAGCGGTAGCTCGTGAACGAACCTATATCATGTTTATGAGACAAATTCTGAATAACGTGGAGATGACCATAGCTTGCGGTCATATCGTTGTTCTTGTTTTTGTGCAGCTTAACATTACAACCGATGTTTCGTCTCTCCTCGCGGCAAAACATCATTCTCTTGGAAGTACCAGTCCTGTCGCAGTAAGAAAAAAACATTACCATATTTGATTTCGTGACATAAAGGCTATTATCTGAGAATAAACTATTATAGTGTAAATGTGATGAGACCACTTTCTTATTTCTATCTCTATGCCTATCATGTCTAAACGTCTTCTCCACCGCCTCATACCTTCACAGTCCCTCCATTTTCTCTCTATCTTCTCCCCTCTCTCCCTACTTCCTCCCTCTCTATCTCTTGTCTTTTTTTCCCCCTTGCCCTCTCTCGCCCCATGTATTTCCAGCTCTTCCTTCCTCGCTATCTCTGTATGTCTCTCTCCTACTATTAGGTAGTAAGCAATGTTTCTAATTCGGCATGTTTATAAATACTTTAAGGATATGACGTTTAACAACGTTTTCTGATAATGCTTATACACATTTTAATTTATTTTAATAACGACAGAAACTGAGCGACGAAAGTATACAGTTATTGTTTAAAAGGTGACAGCTCAATTATTCATCTCTGAAGCTTATTACGAAGAGAAGAATCGCATAATCAAAACTGGACCAAAACATATCTTTACTATTATGGTTCGTTTGCAACCTTAATTAATGTCCTCCTAACTCATGGTGTGTGTTATCATACGCCTGCAGCCATCCTGGTACGATCCGAGCCTCGTTCTTGTAAACGCGTCGTATGGCCCCCTGTTAGCGGGTGATGTATTGGAGATATCTTTCCAGTCACAATGGTCTATTTCTGGTACGTTGCATGGAAAATTTTTCTATGCAACCATTTATTAACACATCCCGGAACTTGGGATTAAAAAAGAAAAACAATTATATTTATGTTTAGCACATACAAGCGTATTAGATATAGAGCATCACGATAAATATCATGTTTACGATAGGCAGTGTGTAATGTGAGGTAAAAAAAAAGAGAGAAATAAAGAGTAGAGGGAAGAGGTAAATATAAAGAGAGTGGCAAAGAGAGAGAGAAACAAAAAATGTTAAATCTAAATCTAGATTATGATGTGTACAATCATCATTGGTACATAAAGTCATAAATTTAGCAACGTAACAACGACAAGTTATAGAGCATTACAGATTTGTATAACAAATCCAAATGTGATGATTTGGCGTTGATCACAAATGGCAGACCGACTAATCTTCTGCGTGAAAGTAGCAAGGTCGCCAACACTATTGAACTGCAATAGCTGGGGCGTTTTATTAGCACCAATGTTCTTTTAAACTATTTTTAAAAGTGTATAATTAATTTTGATAACGAATGGAGGTACCCTTATCGCAATTGTCTAAACAAAGAAAAACTAATGTTAAAATGTTGAACGAAAATGATGATGTCCAAATGAAAATGTTATTGACCTTATACGTAACATGTACTGATTTTACATACTGCAGACTCGGTTGCCCCTGGAACAGCAGTTAGTTGTGACGTCACATTTTCATATACGAACTCCACAACACACGCAGTCTCCAATACGTTGTTTGGTGACACCACCTTCACTTTAGCGCCAAATGTAAATCTGACTAATTCTGACGGCATTCAACACAATGGAAGCGTTGAGAATGTCGCCGAGGTCGGAGAAGAAATCTCATTCAACATTTTCGTCACCGCTCCGCAAGGTGCGTTGGAGCCAGAGATTCGCTTTCAAGCCGCTAATGAGAGCACCGACACGATTATCATCTCAGGGCTATCGATATCCAACGCTTCTTCCCGTGTCGTCTGCGATGACGATTTGAGCGGGAAGAAATGTCGCGCCGAAATAACGGAACTATCTCCGAGTGGCTTGAGTCTATCGTTCTCAGACGGTACGATCAGCATCAACAGCGAGTATGGTGACCCACGAGTTGGAGATGTTAGCGTTTTGGGTAAAATAAGAGTTGGGGACGATAATGTGGTTGACGGGGATCTATTTTCGGTGAGTATTTCGCTCACGACTCCGCGAACCTACGTGTGGATTGCCTCGATCACTTTCGTTGTGAGGGATGATGGAAGTCCGCGTGCTACCGTGCTGGTCGTCGAAAGCCGTCTTCTTACGCACGCTCTTTATAGCGGGTACAGTTTACAATAAAATCATGCTTGGTTTGAAAAAACAGGAATATTAGACAGATACATGTCTCCTCGTACGAGATATCATTTGGAAATAATTGTTTTAACGAATCAAAATCACTTTTTAGCACAAAATCAAAATGGAATAGGCCTAGTAACTAACATTGCATGACGTAAATTTCTTAATGCTAAATACTCATTTCGGATAAATGGCTACTGAATATCGTTTGTCTCGCAATGTAAGGTAAACGGAATCGAAAAGATCACGACGTTTCGTGCGCCGCTGCAACACTTCGTCAGGTGTGATACAAAATTGTCGTAACCCCCTACTTACTACAATTTTGTATCACACCTGACGAAGTGTTGCAGCGGCGCACGAAACGTCGTGATCTTTTCGATTCCGTTTACCTTACATTGCGAGACAAACGATTATCAGTAGCCGTAAATTTGTTGTTCAACCTAAATTGGGAATGAAATGTTTGTGGGGTTATTGTTTTTTCAAATTAATGTGGATATGAATCTGTCCTCTTTTGCGATTTTATCATCTGGAAATTTGACGATAATAATCACATTAATCAAATTGTGATAGCTTTCCCATTTCATTACCAATTTTACCCTACCGGTCGCTTAAAATCGGATTTATAGTTTGTGGCATTTTAATTTTCAATTTCATTTAACTTTTAACAGGGGGTATGAACTGTACATAAACAAGCAACGAACAGTCATTTCATAACGGCTTATATCCAATCTGTCATTCTATTAGCGATGAAACAACCATCTCCTTCCAGCTGATTCATGACGGGATATCCCGGGCGACTGCCGAGGACACAGAGCTCCATTTCATCACATCCCCTCAGGTCGTTTACGCGGGAAATCACAGCCTCGATATCACGGTGACCGGACCACCTGTTGTCAATGGCTCTCTGGTCACATTTCAAGTATATCGATGTGATATATACGGCTATAAAGGAATAGTTCATCCTGAAATCATTTTGGTTTCAATTACAGGAGACACATGAAAGAAACATCTTAGTGAATGTTTGACGAAAAAATGAAAAGAATGTTATTTGATTTTAAAGTTTTTATTTTGTGACGTCATGTGCTAGGTGCTCGCCCATATGTTGTGTACACTTTTTTTTTTTTTTTTGGGGGGGGGGGGAACATGTTCATTTTATCAAAAGGATATTTACCATTTCACATGTGCGTATCATTAGACACATGTTTTTACACGTATATCGCTATGAAAAAAAACATGTATTTTTTCATCAAAGAGCAGAAGAAAGGCAATTTATGGAAAAGGTATTACATAACACTATGTAAGAGCACCTTTCATGTGACGTCACCATACCAAAACTTTAAAACAAGAAAATCTTATCTTTTTCGTCAAACATTCACTGCTATGCTTCTTTCATGTTTCTGCTTTCATTGAAACCAACCTTCAGGGTAAACTATCCCTTTAAAGGGAAAACATAGTCGACATTATCTGCCTACGTAGACGGGCGAGGTCGACACCAAGGGAAGGCAACGAAGACGCACAAGGTTATTTGACAGGCGCAAGCACAAATCGCAACGTTCTTTAAAGACAACCCGTCCCTTTTTCAGATCACCACAAAACCATCGAAACATTGCAAAACACACAGAGAAGTGTTAGCAAGCTGTATATTCATAATTTGAAACTGATACGTAGTGTAAAATTCAAACAATGCACGTAAACAACGTCTGATTCATAGTCTTTACCTCAGACTCTTAGCAGTTTGTGTTGAAATATCTGCTTTATTGATTAATCTGTTTATTAAATTAAAACGCATTATGAAAAACATTGTTCTATACAAGGAATCATCTCCAAAGTTTGGAAATTACTCATAAAATTAGGATTTCACACATGCAAAATAACCACATAGATACTGTAACAAAGACTAATACTTTTTTCGTAGTACGAAAAAAGTCGGTTTGAAGTTTAACGGCTGAAATTTTTACATATACAGAAAGCTTCAACATGCTTATTCTTAGAAATGGTCTTGAATAATACTTTCTTCAATTTACGATCATGATAGACGATTTCAAATTTTAAGCTTGCATAAGGGACGGACAATCTTTAACGCCGCATGCGTCCAGCGAATGTTTCCTGAATCCCCATTTTTTCAACGGTTTGCATGTTCATTCCGTTGGAATACTTACACAATTGACTTCTCGATTTACCCTTTGCGTGCCAATACAATGATTGTACCTCGGGATTTATTGTCATTACAAATTATAATATCAAAGACACGTGACGTGTTATTCGAAAATCAGTTTCCCAAAGTTTCGGATATTATCAATCCGTACATTAAAAAAAAGTGCAATGTCAATATCATGCTCGTTTCTTTCCTTTAGTCTGCTGGTCCAGAATTACTTTTAATCGTTCACGAAACTTAATATAAATTTGTTTTAGACTAGCGCACTAGGCCTTTTGCACTCTATATTTTTTATAGTCCCAGTAAATGGTTATTCTCAAACAGATGCTGCCGTACCGCCAGCGTACTACGTCTTTGCCTGATTATACAATCCATTTAAATAGTTTTTTTTTCTCAACCAGATGCTGTTGTATCATTTAAAGGCCTGTTTATTTCCGGGGTAAACTTTGCGCGATGGCGCTGTAAAACTTGGCCTGATAATAGCGAGCAAACACGTGCTAACTCTTCCATTAAGCCGCTTTGTATTCATGGTGAGTATGGATGTCATTAGCACTGACATGAATTATGAACTGGGTCCTGTGACGTAGGAAGTGTTCAATAAAACTCTTTATGCAAAGTATTGTACATGATACAGACATGTCAAATATTAGCTAATATGTGTCAATGAAAGAAAGGCATATCTTTCTTTCATTGTTACATATTGGCTAATGAATTATGTTGATGAATACAATAAATACGTATATGTACTATAGATGGATAGTTAATACAGATAAATTGATCAATATGCAGATAGACAGATAGGGAGGAAGATAATCTCCTAAACGGTCAAAATAATTGCATATTGTATGGTTTACAGCAATCTACACTCCTCTCCTCTATTAATGGTAGAACTTGATAAAGCCCTCAGTTGTTTGTATAATCTCTCACGTAGTCACACTCTAGATCACTTGCTGTTGCTTTTCGAATCCTTGTTAATAGGTAGGGCGAATCGACCTGTTTTCATCCATGGAATTCACCGTCGTACTCGTCGTCGACGCGGGGCGAGAGGCGCGTGGTGAGGCTCGCTTTGTCGGGGTCGTTCAGGCGACTTACAAGAACGGCACCTCGCTGTCCCAAACTCGCGGGGCATCCGCCATCGGAGATGTCCAGTTTCTCTATAGAGCAGCACAGCGTAAGCCTTCCTCTTTAAAGAGATAGCTCACCCTGAAATTAAGTGGGTTTCAATAAAAATAGACGCATGAAACTAAATGAAATCCGTCAGAGGATGAGAGAGTTGTGATCTTTTAAAGTTTTGATTTTGTGACGTCACGTAAAAGGTGCTTTCTCATATGTTGTGTGCAATTTCTTTTTAAATGTCCATTTTCTTAAAAAGATATGCATCCTCTTACTTGTGTATATGATATATCGTTAGAAACACGTTTTTACACACATACCTCTATGAGAAAAATGTATTCCGATAAAAAGAAAAAAAAATCAGAAAAGGGGCAAATTATGGAATCAACATAATTATGAGAGAGCACCTCGCACGTGACGTCACAAAATTGAAATTTCAAGAGATCATAGCTTTCTTATCCTTTGACGGATTTTCGTCAAACCTTCACTAATATTTTCCTTTCCTATTTCTGCTTTCATTGAAACCAACTTTAAGGGCAATGGCGTCCAACCCTGATCGTCTCCCTCTTCCCTTCCTCTCCCCATTTGCTATTTTTATATTTTTATATCTAGAACATTCACATCCGTGTGAGCAAATTAACGACTATGTCGGTGATAAATTATTACACATGATCATTCTTTAACTAATTGATTAACACAGAGAAATCTCTCTTCATACATATACGATAAATGTGAGTTGTGTTCGCTATGTGTATGTGTATGTTTACGAGAGTAGCATTTCTGGACTTTTACCAACATTTGCATTTGTTTGTACTTCTCTCTCCTCTACCAGCCTCTTGCCCTGTATCCTGGCAACCGTTTCTCTCATCGTGTTACCGAGTAGCGTCGGATGACCTCGTCAACGCTTCAGCTGCAGCAGAGGACTGTATCGCTGTAGGCGGAACGTTGGCATCAGTCGACTCGATATTTGAGGAACGATACATCGTCAATGCGGCACCTTCTGAGCTACCTCCTTATCGATATTGGGTATCGACTAACTCCACGGTAAAGTTTGCGTTCCTTCTACTAGGAGTTAAAATGACTTGTTGACACTTTTGAAAATGAATTAAAAATCAGGTTCAACTCAAATGAAGCTAAAATTGATACATCATAAAGTCAAAGGATGTCATTTTTTGTTTAGAGACAGATTTTGTATTATAATTAATTACTTTTCTTGTAATAATCCTTGGAATATTGAATGAAATTTTCACTTTTGGACAAAAATGGCGAAGTTCCTCATTGAGATTTCATGATCGGTTTAATGTTATGCAATGATGTACATTTTTAGGAAACCATATCCAGGCTCAAAACATTCAGACGAATTCACGCACATTTTGTGAAAATTGTTTGAAGGGGGCTCTCTCAATTCAAAGATGAATCCATCCGCTTCATCCGCAACACACCATCTTGCCTTGAAATCGCTCCGTTGTTTACATTGTCCACACATTACAAATCGAAATCGCTCCACAATTAATTTAATTCATGATGATATCAAATCCGTCGTATGCCTAAGCAAAATGTAACATTTGACTTTGATCTCGCTTTCATGACTCCTTCGAATTGGACAGTACACCAATTGGTTACCTGACCAGCCTGACGGGTCTGAACTGTGCCAGAGTTTGGTCGTCTCTGGCTCTTATTGGCTGGATTCTGATGACGTCATCGGGAACGGTGGCTTGGAGTCAACCAATTGCGAAGCCATGCGATATCACATTTGCGAGATGTCTAAGGGTAAGCTTGCGAATCCTTTGGTGTGTCAGACAAACGGGAAGATATTACACAGCATTTTCTTTCATTTTTCCTGGTCTAAACACAATTCGATTTTGGTTGACCCGCAAAAGTGCTGCTCTGTCTTTGACTGGGAATCAAATTTTATTTACGCGTTTGTTCAAAAGTACTACACAACGCATCACATCGATGTTGTTTTTTGTGCATGATTATGTGCTTTATATTTTTGTATTGTATTGTGTTTTTAACGAAGCGAATAAAGATATCAATAAATATATTACATGAACCATACTTTGATGTTCATTACTTTTTCTTCTCTAGAGGAGTCTACCAACACGACGATCCTCTCGTATAGTGGCGTTCCGCTCGCGGGTGCATCCTCCATCACGGGCTGGACCTGCCCTTGCCCTAGCCCGTCCCAGAGTCGTGCAAACTGCGCGTGCTGCGAGGACGACGCCACCCCGTGTGAGAAGCAGGGCCATCGCTGGTGCGCGCGGGATCCGTCGAAGTGCCCGCTTTCAGGTAGCTAGTTAGTATCGATATCTCACCGGATAGAGTTCGACAGTAGCTAGACCCACTGCCTGTATACCGCGTTGACAAAAAGAACCTAAGAATATAATGTCGTATTTTATTATGGCCAACATAATAAGCAGAAATTGCTTATCAATCATCTTAATATTAACCACCTTTCCATGAGCCCACACATAAATACACTGCTAAAATACAACGGAAGTAGCTATATAGAAGGGAAGTTATTCTGTCTCGCGAATATGGCCTCACAATACTAAACAATTTATTTTATTACACATTTTTATCGACAGAATTTTACGACCGGAGTGTGTTGGCGGATGGAAGTGGTCTCTACATCGCCTGTGACAATATCGATAAGAGGTACGGCATCCCCAAGAAGGAAGGAGTAGGGTTAGAGCACACCCCTCCCATCGCACACGTTTCTACCTAGAAGGGGGTAGAGTTGTAAAACACCCCTCCCATCGCACCCCTTTCTACCTAGAAGGGGGTAAGGTTACAACACACCACTCCAATCGCACCCCTTTCCACCTAGAAATGGGTAGAGTAAAAGGGGGTAGAGTTGTAATACACCCCTCCCATCGCACCCCTTTCTACCTAGAAGGGGGTAGAGTTGTAAAACACCCTTCCCATCGCACCCCTTTCTACCTAGAAGGGGGTAGAGTTGTAAAACACCCTTCCCATCGCACCCCTTTCCACTTAGAAAGGGGTAGAGTTATAACAAACCCCTCCCATCGTACCCCTTTCTACCTAAAAGTGGGTAGAGTTGTAATACACCCCTCCCATCGCACCCCAACACACCACTCCCATCGCACCCCTTTCTACCTAGAAGGGGGTAGAGTTGTAACACACCTCCCCCATCGCACCCATTTCGATTTTTCGAAAATTAACAGATAGAAAAAAAGAGAGAAAATGGTGAAGATAGCGGAGGGTTTGACATGATTCACCACAAATACACATTTTTAATTATGCGAATAATCATGTTACACAGAATGATTTTAATAACAACTGAATGTTTGATCTATTTTTTTTTTTTTGCAGCACGTCTGATCCAAGCTGTGTGTTTGCCCACGCACCATATAACGAGTGGAATGGTATGTTGCTCAAGTCATTTCGGAAATCCATACTTTACTTAAGTAGAAGAAAACAACACCACTTATATACTGAATAATAATTCTGAACGTGACCACCTGTGAAACATCTAGTCCAGTGCCTGAACTGTGTTTGTACATTCGATTGTACGCACAATGCAATATCCACATCACGCACTACTACACCCGCAAGAAGCACTAGTTGAAACACGCGCGCAATTCTCTAGCTCTTCTCAGTCGGAGTGAAATTATACGCAGTATTTATGGGAAGGCATACATGTGAGGGTCGCGCGTTTCCGACAAGTGTACAATCGGCCAGAACATGTACTATTTTTATTGTTTTATTTTTATTTTATTTTCATACCTGCACGTAAGCCTTTCAAGGACACGTGGTACACTTAATGCCATTAACGTTTAACTCGCTTATAACCATTGGCACAGAGATGTGTAGAAAGCCAGTGGAGTTTTCAAGGCCTGTTAATGTAAGGGTTAGTAATAATTAATTTCCATTGTTTTAAACTTGCTGGTTGATTGGTGTAATATTTGGTTCGCCTTAAAACAGAGCGATGTCATTTGCAGCAAGGGTGACTATCTTTACGGATTAATGATAATTGTATATATTGGATGCATGTTACACTTTATATCTTAATGCACCGATCTCAGGATTTTATTTACCATCTATGAGACCGGAAGCGGACACGACTTAAAAAAAAATGGAGTGTCGCTGCGCGGTGCATTGTGGGATGACTTACCTCAAGACCTATGTGTGATAATGAAGACTTGGTCGGAATATGGTTTGAAACTTTGCACTTTTTGAAATATTTGAAATGCACGGACAAATAGTTTAAAAATGCGAATGAACAAGAGGAGGGGATCATCATATTTGTAGTCGGTCTAAGAATGAACGACCAATGTCATTGTCTGCCTTGAAGGAGTAGTCTGTACTGTCGAAGTCATGGAGGAATAAGCTATGTCTTGATGGTGTACATGCATATATATATATATATTTCGTACAGGGGAAACTCGCAGCGCCCTGGATGGAGGGTTGCAATTTTTACTAACTAAACTTAAATTTCATAATATGCAATACTTACTGTAGTCAGCACATTTGCCAAGTAATCCATCCTATTTAATGTCAACTCTGCATATGTGTGTGTGCCATTGGTGCATTTTGGCACAATTAGAGAAACACACAAATCCCATAGAGCAACGTGTTGTCTGGCACACACAGGGTTAAACGGGTGTCATGTATTATAGGTCTTTAACCCTTATATTACCAGGTCTTGACAATCACATTGGCTTAAATACTACACATGTACATGCCAATATTAATGAGACTGAGATATATTCTTCATAACCGGAGGTGATCATGGGGTTACCATGTGGTCATTATTCACACTGTTTACCTTGCAATGCGACATGTGAAATCCTCTGTGTCTTCTCTCTGACTCGCAGCGTTTCCTCTGCTCGTCTCCGATGTGATTGCCTATGATAATACCAGCATCACCTTGTACGGCATCGGACGGGACACCAGGACCTACCTAGCCGGGACTTCAGGCGGGACGGACGCCGCTAACTGGGCGGTTATCTCCCCCGACCACTGGGAGAGCGTGATAGCGAATGACCGCCTCACGTTTCATCAACACATCACAGGTACAGCAACGATATTCATTGCCTATGGCTCTAGCAATAGTGACAAAATGCAAGATGAAACACATATTACCCTTGATTTATTGCGGTGTAAATCCCTAACGCCAAACAGCACGCGGTGACCGGAAGTAGTACATCGCTTCCGGGCCGGGAACGCAGCGTGAAGCTAATAGTCGTGTCCAGTAGTTGAAAATGGGTAAGGGACTGAGTAGTTGACACCCCCATTCATCGACGGGAACATAAAACAAGATTCCTGCTTGATTTGTGCATTTGAATTTCCATCAAAGAGAGAGTGCGTATTCGACAAATAAAGGCATATACCATAACGTTTCAAGAACAACGTATCAAGATCTCATGCTTTGTATGAAGTATGAATGTGACGCTGACAGATTTAGATTAGTCCATTTTTTATCATTCCTTTCAAAATATCGACATCACATGGTACCCTCCTTTTTTCAAACATAAATTTGTATGATATTGCTCTTATCGTTATCATTATTCTCTTTGTTTTTATTGTCCCTTCTTCTCATATTCCCCTTCCTGCATACATTCAACCCTGTTCCTGTTTCAGATCATACAGCAACAGACCTGGTAGCATGGACATGTTGTGACTGACTCAAGTCCCGACTGTGACGTCATCACAGACATCACTAAGTGAAACAGTGTCAGTGAGCTTTGAAATGACGTGGAAAGGCAATAAGACGTTTTCGTAATGTATCCGCAACTTTCCCATCATTGCGTATTTTACCTGTTATTACATTCACTAGTGATTGAGTTTCATTGGTGGAAAACACTCTAAATCTATTACTTGCTACTTGGATAAAACCACAGAAAAGTTTTAGGATTGTCAGTATCAACGTATTGTTTGATAAACGTGCATCAAAATTTGCATACTAATGGAATTATCATTATTCGGCATATACACTATAGAAGAGCGAGAATAATCCTTTTCGTAATGTATTCACAACTTTTCCTCTAATTGCACAGTGACGCGTTATTACATTTACCTGTATAGTGTGATTCAGTTTCAATGGATGGTACCAAGGATGTTTAAGTACATGGAGTACCATCAGCCGTTTAATTGATAGAGATTCATTGTACTCTCCTTCTAGTCACACAAGAATGCTTTACAAAGATTTTCCCTTTGATCTCATATGTTCAATGCCGCCGATTCTCTGGGTGATTTTTGCCTGGATTTGACGTATAAACAAAATCAGATGCGCAGAGGAATTTGAGGAAATATCCTCACCCCAAATGCTTGCGCAGTTGTGACATGTAATACCTACAATGCATCTACAAAGGTTCAATCGTGGAATATTGTTACAATATGGCAAAAAGACTCTAAACGTGATATAAAGCTGAACTGTAAAAGTCTCAGTTTCACAATCTTTCGCATATTATTATTTATCATATTCCATTTAAAAATGCATGAAACGTTACTTCCACATATTTTCCTTTCAGACAAGTAACATGAAAAACGTGTCCAGCCTTGCCCAAGCTAGTATTTTCATCTCAAAATATAGCAAATTTCGCTTTCGTTTGTCCTTATTAACTACATAACAATCACTTAGTGACAAAGTTAAAAGTTCAGCAGCGAAAGCTGATATGTATGCATGCATAGGAATATGTATGACCTATTATAAAATCCATGTGCACTTGACGCAATCGCGTGTGCATCATATTGTTGAGATCAGCTGCTAGTCATGAATATTAAGTGGCGCAATAAAACCTTGTTCAAAGGGATGGATATCCATGTTCTTAAACATCCTTTATGGCACACGCAATGAATCTATAAGTTGTTCCTACTCGGACAAACCTCTGACAAGCTTGGGTTGCCATCTGTTTGAACGACGTGAATAAAGTTTGCATACATAACAAAAATGGTCTATTCACCATTTTCGTTATGTAGTCAAATTTCTGCACGTCGTTTAAGCAATATATTTCTGATTTTAACCCCCAAACAAGATACACTTACAAAATGGAAGATTATCTTTCACTTTTGGTTGCTAGTTGATAGAAGTGGTCTCGTTCAAAATGATCTGTACAATGTGAGGTTGTCAAAATGGGGAAAATTTCAACTCCATTTTTAAAAAAAATCTATAACTGAAGTATAAGTTTAGGAACATAAGAAAGAAGTACTTTGTGGAATAAGTTAGCAATCGACCATCTTGCCAATCTATCTGATGGAATTATCGATTTTTTATGTATATTGATTTTGAATCTTGTACGTAATTATAAGCCTTGTGTATACAGTACAGTATACAAATATACCAAGCTGTGAGATTGTATAGTGGAAATTATCTATCTGAGGAGGGAGTGGCATAGAACTATTTTTTCCGAGGGGCGAAGCCCCCGAGGAAAAAATAGTAACTTATGCCAGTCCCTCCGAAGATGGATAATTTTCACTATACTTTCGAACTCAATGCTTGGTATATTTGTTTTATATCCCTTTTGTAAAACAATAACTAATAAATACTATTTAGAAAATAGTAAAACTTTCGGTAACACCATGTGGTTGTATGTCGCCTTTTTTTTTTCTCTGTCTCGATATCGGTTCATCCCAGGTAAATGCGCAGCACACCGCGCACTGCATTCATGCGCCCACTAATTTACGCCCGCTCAGGTAGAGAGCATGCGCAGTAGTCCCAAGGAAGAAAATAGTAAATAGAGCATGCGCAGTCCTCCCCAAGAAAAAATAGTATACAAATATTTCATGACCATGAGGGATCTTGTGGAATCTATTTGCACCGAGGTTAAGTGGAGGGCGTGCGGTACTATTTTCCCAAGACCGCAGGTCGAGGGAAAATGGTACCGCACGCCCTCCACTTCACCGAGGGGACCAATAGATTCCACAAAGTTCCCGAATAAAGATCATGAAATATTTGTTTTATATCTTTCATTAAAATATTCTTTGTTCATTAATTTAATCCTTACCATGGACCTTGTAATATAGTGCCCATGCTCTAAGCTCCGAACGCAGGAGCTCGATTCAGATGTTTTGTTATTTCCTGCGGCTTGAGCAAACCAACGGAAATTCAAGTTGCACCTCGGCCGCAACACCGCGGGTGTTCCGGCAGCGCGCCCAATGATTTTCCGCTAAAACGTCAAAAGGCAGCTGGAAAGAAATGTATCGCGTAGACTTTGCGTGTCGCGCATTTACCTGGGATGAATCGATAAAAATTGTATCGATCACCGATAGCCCAGATATCGATAGTCCAGAGGGAATAAAAAGACTATTTTTGACATGACGTCACGAAATAGTACTTTCTTTCCCTCTGACGTCACGAAATAGTACTTTTCTTCCCTCTGAGCTCTCTTCCTTCAAATAGTTCATCTATTTGTGGTCATGTGACACCCTTTCAACCAATCAACGAGCTAGAATATATTAATGAGGGATATAATGAAAAATATCCGGAGCTCTTCGAGCATCAATTGACCAATCACGTTCCTAGAATACTCATGAATATTCATAGAAGGGATATAAAATATAATATTCTTTTATCGTGTTCTGCTTATATAGCATACGAAGTTACGCCGTCGTATATTATGTACATGTATTTTGCATTGTATTAAGTTTTTTTTGTTATACAAATAAATGAAGCATTTTTCTTCTGACAATAATGTTAGGAAACTTAGAAAATGTGAAGCAATGAATGATTAGGCTCAACATAAATATATTTGGCATAAATGAAACCAGGTGGTTGAACAATGGGCACTTCATGATAGACGATTTCAAGATGATCTATTCAGGAGGGGACAAACATGAACGAGGGGTTGCCATATAAATGGATCCCGACATATCAAAATGCGTGTTTGGTTACTGGGCTTTTAGTGACAGAGTTCTGCTTGTCAAAATACGGGGACACCCTTTCAACCTTGCTATTATAGTAGGATACGCTCCGACTGCAGAGAGTACAGAGGAGGAAATTGATGCCTTTTATGAGATCTTGTAAGAAGCTAAATCCCAGTGCAAAACAAACGAAATTGCAGTCATCATGGGAGATCTTAATGCCAAGGTGGGAAAGGGAAAATAGGGAAAGGCAGTAGGACTACATGGACTTGGAGAAAGAAAATGATTATGGGGACAGATGGGTGAAATGGTGTGAGTCTAAGAACATAATCATCACTAACACGTGATTCGAAAAGCATCCTAGAACGTTATATACTTGGAGGAGCCCCGGCGATCGCTCAACTCAACCAGATAGACTTCATCACAATAAATAAAAGATTCAAGAGAGCAGTGAGGGGTACAAAAACATATCCAGGGGCTGATTGTGGTAGTGATCATGTACCTGTTGTAACCACACTCCAATGTAAACTCAAGCGTTTGAAGAGAACAAGAACTGCACAAAAGCTGGACTTTGACAAGCTGTCCAAGCTGTCTCGGTGATGAAGGGGACGAGACAACTTGGGATACAGTGAGAGACATTTTAGTTCAAACAGCCCAAGAGACTTTGCCTAAGAAAGAGAGAAGGGTGCGACGTATGTGGATGACCAAAGAGATACTGTTCGTGATGGGGAATCATCAGAAGGTTGGAGATAAGCGAGGGCACCAATACAAATGGTTTAACAATCAATTCAAGAAAAAAAAATGTAGTGAAGAAAAGGAAAGCTGGTTGAATGATCAATGTAGCAAGATAGAAGGTCACTTTGGTAACGATCACGGTGTGTTTAGGAGAATTGATGAAATCTCAAGTAGAAACGCAAATTGTTCAAGTTCTGGATGCATAAAATCGAAACGTGGGAACATGCTTATTGAAAAAGGTCTAATATCAAACGTTGGACAGAATACATTGGAGAACTGTTTAACGATGTCAATGAGGAGATGTCAACTTTTTAAGAATCTCCAAAGGGCCACAAAATTCTAAAATCGGAAGTCTGAACAGCCACAAAGATGATGAGAAGGAACAAAGCGGCTGGACCAGATGGTGTGGTGATAGAAATGATTGATGCTCTGGAAGAATTTAGTGTTGCAAAACTAACCGATGTCATCAATAAGATCTATAAAAATGGTAAATTTCCGGAAGATCTGCCCCAGTCCATTTTCATCTCAATCCCAAAGAGACAAGCTGCAGTACACTGTGAGCAGCACTGTACAAAGAGCTACGAAGAGCACGTAGCAGAATAGACCATTTCGTAATTACACCATGGTCGGACAATGCACTGAATAAATACTACTAGACTGCTCACTGGAATTGTTTTTCATGAAGTTGTGTTGGATGATGGATGTAAAGACATTTTACAGTGTGCCCGGAACAACAATAGAAGCAGATGCACATGGTGGAATGTTCTTTCACTACCTTCTCAGAGCTGAATAGCTGTTGCCGTATTTGCATGATAATAGCTTGAAATGTGGTCGACTATCTAATGAATTCCCATTTTATTCTGTGAGTTTGTAAATTGACCTGAGGTCATTTACTAAAAGCAATAATCTGCTCATGCGCAATTGCAATTACGAAATGGCTTATAACAACAGAGATTGGAAAGTAGCAGTTTGGATTTGTAAAAAGCGCAGGCACCAGAAACGCTATATTTGTTTTAAAAATAATGACGGAAAGAGCCATAGAAATGCAAAAAGACGTCTATATATGCTGCATTGATTATTCAAAGGCCTTTGATAAAAATTAGATAACTTGAACTCTGTTGGGAGGTGTTTTGCCTTCCAATTCATTTCAGGGTATTTCGCCATTGTGTGCGTGTGAATGCTTAGCCTAGGTGAGTTGAATGTATTTGTGTTTGCTATACTGTTACGGTGTACCTGAAAATGTCTTGTACGTGTATTCCAGTACCTCTCCAAAATTGGAACTCCTGCAGTCTACAGAAATAAACAACATCAACATTGATATACAGTGTACAACTATCAGCACGATCTATAAAAGCACACACCCAGTTTGGCCTATTTAAATTCTAAAGGCCTACCGCCATATGTGTGATATCTCGTACAACACAATAATGTACGTTTATACAACTCTAAAATAGATTTCGCCGTGAATATCAATTATTGTTCTGCTTCAGAAGGGTGGAATGAGGGAAGACGGGGAAAGGGAAAGAGAGCGAGAGAGAGGGAGAGAGAGAGAGAGAAAGAGAGCGAGAGAGAGAAAATCGGTGCCACCTCTGTACGTTATATACACGTACATCTATTTTGACTGATTCGTCAGTTCGTGTGACCACCGCACAGTGGGCCATGCATGAACAGAAGAGAGAGAGAGAGAGATGGATAAGGGGTCATAGTTGGAAACAAAAACGAATGAGAGAAGGGGGAGATAAAATGGTGCCTCACCATTTTACAGAACATAACAAATTATTGAAGGTATAGATTACTTGTACAGATTTACTGATATATACAACTCGCTACTCCCACCCCATCCCAACACATACACACCACGACAAAGATTTACACGATGTATGTTTAAAAAATAATGAGAAGAAATGCAGTGTTAACGCATTTTTCGTCCATTAGTACTCTCAACCTCCCACTAATCGCAACAGAAAATGTGAAATATTATTCAGAAGTCTTCGCTATTACATAATCCAAAATTGCCAAAAATTGCGGTGGTGGAATGCGGTTTCCCAAAATCATTCTAACATGTCTAAAGAGACCCCAAGACCATTGTAATTGATCAACACATTTTCTTTAAACTTACTTTCCATAGGTGAAGTGTGACATTAAAGAATTACCGACACGACAAATTGCGAATGGTATTTTGAGCATTTAAGAGGAGAAGTTCAACCCAGAAGTTGCTTCCAAAACAAACAGAAACAGCTTTAAAAGAAATAGGTTGTTAAGCTTAACCGCTCATTGAATTGGAGACGCACACCAGGTGGGTAAACTACCTCTCATACCTTCTCATTCATAAATATGTGAAGGCCAAAAGTTATTTCGTAAATTACGCCCTTAAATGTATAGGGATACTTTCTTATCCTCGGAGAACAACTAGAATGATTGCGTTTCCATTTACGATAAGATAAGATGAATTCTATTTAAAAGAGAGCCACAAAATTGGATGCTCGATCACACCAGATAATCAACGTTTGACAATAATGGACTGAATTGATTTCGAAACAAACCTTAGAGTACACGTTTTATTTCGTATTTCAGAAGACAGAGATTTAATCAAACAGGCATTAGGTGTCATGCAATAAACACTGATGTTTTACAATATATTTAAAAACATTGACAACTTTTCAAACCCGGCAAGGGGCTGTGGATCTGAGTGAAGGGCTTTTTCGTGAAGAAAAATACACATGGTACCTCCGCAAGGAATGTACTGAAAGGCGTTGATGACATTATCCATTATTACTTTCGTGGGGGACCAGCTATACTGTATGTACTGTTTCGAAGTTGATTGGGTACTGCATATTGATAAACGTAATTTGACCTGGCACTCAAAATAAAATGGATATTTGAAAAAGACTCTGAGAAATTATGATAGTTGCAAACAATTTGTGTTAATCGGTATCCCTTTAACACTGAATCCAACCCCAAGCCCCAAAACACCTAAGCATGACTGAAACGCACCAACAATGAGATACACACATAAGTGCCATTCTCATTGGGCTTTAAAAATCTTGAAGTTAGAACAATCGCAGAGTTAAGAGACAGGGACAATAGGACCATTCGGCTTTTGGTACGGTTGGTAGGCAACTTTCACCCTAACTTTTCTATTTTTCTTACTTCGCGATTAATTAAGCCCAATGAGAATGGCACTGCACTGCCACTTCGCTGTCATTTTTCTTTGCGTTCATAGTTCGTGCGTGAAATGCTTGCCGTCTACACAAATACCTCTTAAATAAAGAACAGTCATGGTAGCCACTTATGAAAGCTTTCAAAAGGATTTCAATGCAAATTTGATTCAGGATCAGAGGTAGATAATAAGGAGCATGCAAAGCCTTCTCACAGCGGTAGAATGTGAAACAACAGACATTCTGGCTCCGTAATAATGCATTTACACTGTATTTCCTCTCGTTATTTTTTTAATATACAGTGTGCTTCGTGTAAGTCTTTGTCGAGGTCGGTATGTGTTGGGATGGGGTGGGACTTGCCAGTAATTGTGTGTATCAGTAAATCTGTACAAAAAATGTTTTACCTTCAATAATTTGTTCTATTCTGTATAATTTGTTATTAAACGGCGAGGCACCATTTTATCTCCCCCTTTCTCTGATTGGTTTTTGTTTCCGACTCTGACCCCTCATTATTATCTCTCTCTCTCTCTCTCTCTCTCTCTCTCTCTCTCTCTCTCCCCCCCCCCCTTCTGTCTCTCTATCTTTCACATTCCTATACCCCCATGTCAATATCCATGCTCCTTCTCTGTATGTTTGCATTTATATATATCTATGCCTCTATGTACATGCATCCAATGTACACTAAACCTACAGTGTATATTGTACCCTTCCATTAATGGTGTGTCAGGCTGTTCAATATGGAGCAATTAACATACATGTGCGGGTATAACGTGAACAGGGTAATCACATCCTCCCACCCCCCCCCCCCCACACACACACACACACACATCAACAACAACAACAACAACAACAATACTCATTCATTTCATAACGTGTTGGATATACACGTTGAATAATGAATTTCATAATGCAATTTGTTCTTCTGCGTGATGTTTTCAAGGGTGAGGTTCTACGCCACAGTCTCTCTCTCTCTCTCTCTCTCTCTCTCTCTCTCTCTCTCTCTCTCCCCCTCTCTCTCTCTCTCTCTCTCCCGGCCTTTCGCAATCTTCACCCATGCCACCCCTCGACAGAGAGTGTCGCGCGAGTACCGTGATGAGTGTAGTCTAGGTTCTAGACTATGATGAATGTGTGTGGGTCGTTGGTACGTGTTCTCTACTCAAGTCGCTGTTAGTTAAAAGAAGCCTATCTAACGTGTTAACGGTACGGCAAAAATCGCAATAGGACCAGGACGATTCGACAGATTTCTCTCAGATATGTTCTGACGCTTTTGGTGTCTCTTCCGCTTTTCAAAACAAATATGGATGTTACTCATCTACTGTCCAATAAAGTAACGTAACATTTTGCAAGAATGCGCGTTAAATCGGACAAAACACTGTGTAGATTCTATAATCAATCCATATTCAATGATGATAGCAGGACAGTTCCGCCATTTCCACGGCCTTAAAGCATTAATATCCTTTATAATGAAACTCAGTTGCCTGTTATTTGGGCGCAATCATCCACGTTTTTCCGGCAATTGTGACGCTCGGGGTGACATCGACAGCACAGGCATGCAGTGCCCACCTCTGTTTTGGGGGTGAAGTTAGTCCACCCCCTGGACTGTATTTAGCAATCCGCCGACAACGAACGTTGGTGGCGCATCACATACAAAAAAAAAATACCATTAGGGCGGACAGATTCGTGGAGTCGCGTAATCAGTGGTCTGGCGCGGTGTGCGTACTATGTGAATCAGTGGCGTAATATGTGTGGGAGAAGAGGCGGACGATAAAATACGGCCAGTATCTGGGCTAGGGTGAAGTGTGCATTAGTAAATCTATCATCATCCGTTTGACATACTCCGTTCACACAAAGTATAAGCCACGGGTGGTGGGTTCCCTGGTAGTCCTCAGGTAGTGGTAAATGAGATGAAATGAGAATGATAAATGTATAATAAGCTTACTGTGAATTTTGATACGACATGGGTATATCAAAGTCACAGTCCTGTTAATTTGTTTGTGTAAGCGTCTTTCAACATGAGCGGATGTTGTCGTGCAATGCATTAAGGAAAGGGATACATTATGGGTCAATTATCAATATAATGTGGTAAAAAGTTGAGCCGTCATACACATTATCGCACTTAAATAGATTTACAGCATTCGTGAAAAAGCGTGTAAGAGCGACTTTTTGAAGAAAAAATATCAGTATAGTATGGCATTCCTGCTGCGAAATCTGGCAAACATATTCCCGTTACCTATTTAATAAACCTTGACAGGCGCAAACGTGTCTGTACCTTGAAAAAACTGACAAATACGATTTATATTAAAGCCCTGTTCCACAAAATAGTCAAGCAAACCGATGGGTGGAAATTAACAACCCATTGTCCCGTTTTAACACAGTGCATTTGAAAATGATAAGGAAAGAGAAGTTTTCAAAGCACGTAGAATAGCATGACGGACACAATATCGTAAATTCATGATGCCTAATCATGCAAATAGAGCTTCACTGTCGCAGCCCTGTACCATGATGAATGCGCTTTACAACAACGTGAATAGCTACCCACAAACTTTCAACTGCCTGCGGTGCAGAGATTTGATGACTAATGTGGCGTGACTTTTCTAACTGAAGGAATATTTCCCATGAGAGAGCTACACCACTCTCCACTTTTGTACGATCATGATCATAGCCACTGCTGGTGCGGCTGCTCCTCTCACAGAGGTTTATGTACACGTGCTCCTTGAGAACGTGCCCCTTTTTAAATGATCGAGGTATGCAGACTGATCTTTGAAGTAGTCAGTGTTCCTCTCAAAAGAATGTGTGAGTTTTATTTTTTTTCGCGAGTGAGCACTTAAAGTAAAGCTTCACTTAAGTCGAGACGGGTAATGATTTCAGACCTGCAATGGGACACTTTTTCAATAACAGTCTTCAATTAAAAACGACAAGCGGATATGTTACAAGTTTGTTGGTAATGGGGGGGGGGGCGGTAGCGACCGTCTTTAACCCTTTAGGTGCCAAACTAAATATTTATCATGGGGGGGAAAATATGCCAAAAAGTCTCATGGCACTTTAAAGACAGCCAGTCCCTTTTTCAGATCACCACAAAACCATGGAAACATTGGCAAAACATATAGAGAAGTGTTAGCAAGCTCTATATTCACAATTTGAAACTGATACGTAGTGTAAAATTCAAATAATGCACGTAAACAACGTCTGATTAATAGTCTTTACCTCAGGCTCTTAGCAGTTTGTGTTGAAATATCTGCTTTATTGATTAATCTGTTTATTAAATTTTAAAACGCATTATGAAAAAAATTGTTCTATGGAAGGAATCATCTCCAAAGTTTGGTAGTTACTAATAAAATTAGGATTTCACACACGCATAATAAACACATAGATACTGTAACAAAGACTAATACTTTTTTCGTGGTACGAAAAAAGTCGGTTTGAAATTTAACGGCTGAAATTTTTTACATATACAGAAAGCTTCAACATCCTACACTCTTAGAAATGGTCTTGAATCACACTTTCTTCAATTTACGATCGTGATAGACGATTTCAAATTTCAAGCTTGCAAAAGGGACCTACAATCTTTAAGATTTAATCTTAAAAAGGAATAAGGGTCTTATGTGTTTGATAGTTATGTTGTAATCTCAAGAAGTTACCGTTGCATTTTCCCAAGGATGTTTTTTAAACGCGAGAAAAGGCACATTAGCCCTCAAGGAGGTGTGTGGTAAAGAGAGAGAGAGAGAGAGAGAGAGAGAGAGAGAGAGAGAGAGAGGGGGGGGGAGGAGAGAGAGAGAGAGAGAGAGAGAGGGGGGGGGGGGAGGAGAGAGAGAGAGAGAGAGATAGGGGGTGAGAGAGAGGGGGCAGCAGTGGGACAGAACTGAAAACAGAGAGAAGAAAATATTGAAAACATGAGGAGCTACCTGATCTAGAACTTGATACAGTAACTTAGGTAGATAACTGGCTTGCATTTAAAAAGGTATACTTTGTACGGCATGCAATTCCACCTGCTAAATCTGTTTTTCATTTGAGACCTGAAACAGCAAAGATGGCATATTATAAGACGTATATTCATGTTGTCTAATGGATCATGACACGTGGCACCTTTTCTGTATCGTCAGAAAAAAAGTCCAGTAAATTGAGTGAAAAAGAAATCATCTCCAACACTTTTTGAAAATAATTATTTGAGCCAGAAATGAATAAAACAGTATCATCGGCATATTGAATTATTTTTAATTCTCTTTTGTTTACGCTGATTCCCTCAAATTGGTATGAATATCTTATCCATAATGCAAGAATTTCGACACACGTAATGAAAAGGTAAGGAGAAATTGGATCCCCTTGTTTACAGCCCCTTTAAATATTAAATCTGTGTGACAATTGAGAATTAACAATGACGCTTTAAGAGTAAGCATTACTGTGCAAGACATCCACCCATTTCTGAAATGACGGTCCTACCCCCAAAAAACGAAAGAACCTTTTGAATGAAACCATGATAAATACTATCGAACGCCTTTATGAAATCTAATAGCATTAAAGTACAAGGTAAATTTTGTTTTTCCGCAATGATACCGTATATTTTTCTAATTTTTTCTTCAATAAAACGACCAGGTAAAAATGCTCCTTGATTTCTGTGAATAACTGATAATACCTTTCATAACCTATTTGCAAGACATGTAGATAACATTTTTGTATACAACATCAAGAAGAGATATCGGTCTCCAATTTTTAATAAAATGACGGGACTTATTACATTTAGGGATTTAAGTTATAAGATCTAAGTTTTGTGAAGGAAGTAATTTACCTGTTAAATAAGCATTTTTGATACTTCGCCACAAATAAATGCCTATTTTACTAATAAAATACAAGGATCTGAATAGTTCTAACCAAAAAGTGACACGCATCCAGAATATACACGTAGCAGTATTTTGTCCGGTTTTACGCATTTCTTTCATGTTACATTTTTGGTCAGGAGATGACCATAGCAAAGACAAATCAGTTATTTTTTGATAGGGGGAAGAATAGCCAAAACCTTAAGAAAAAAATAATCATGTCCAAAAGAAATATGTCGTACTGTTTTTGAATGACAAAGATTTAATGTCTAATGATGACAAGCGGAACGTACCAAGCAAGTTAGATAATTAGGCAGAAAAATATATGTTTTTACACCGTTGTTATTATGGTACCGTGTATTATGTTCCTACCATTTTTGGAAAAAAAATGCTTTCCGGTAGTGACGTCACTGGTGATGTAGGCAGGAAAGCATGTGATACATCTTGCCAGCAAAACATTTTTGTGATGTCCAGGGTCCATCCTTTTGACCTGTGGGGTCAGTTGTTCCGGCCCTTTTCACATTAATCATTCTTCTGGGCTCCTGCTCTAATATAACCGAAAGCCTGAGAACGAACTTTTCGGCTGTTCTCCTATAGCTATGAATGCGATCTTCTTAGACCGGAGGACGGAAAGTTTTGCATTTTGCTATTTTGAAGCATGAGGTCGATGGATCCGGATGCTACGAACTAGCTGGTCAGGTCAAGTTAGAGTTGAAACATTGATTGAGACATGACAGCGTGAGCAAAATCACTTACCTGGATAACCATCTCCGTTCACTTCTAAAAAGCTCTCGTGTTTTAAAAGTTGCCGCAATGATGCGTCGAGGGAATGGGTGACTCGTCATCATTCTGTGCATCCAACAACTAGCAATAAACCATAGAGCTATTAACATAGGTATATCAGAGCTCCATGAATGAATTAGCCTGACTCACAGACTGCTGGACGTTTCTGATCCCAAACTGACAAATAGAGTCTAGTAATCTGAGACTAATCACTGTATCATTCGGTTCTCTTCTCAGTCCGTCTCACACCACTCCCACGCCACTGTTACCAACACCAAGAACAACTACAGAATCAATATCAATCACAACGATCGATAGTTAAATAGCCCCTCGGCATTCCGATCGAATCACAGATAGATATGCCTAGAATGTTTTGTTCAGAAGAGTCTAATTACGAAGACTATCCTACGATTTGGGCAGTGAACTCGGACAAGGGTGACCGCTTTTGTCCCGGTGCGACAGCGTAGGACACGAGTGGATTAGATTGTATTTACCTTACACATGTTTGCTCTGTCAATAACAACCGAAGAAATTTATTGTAATTTTTGTTTTTGTTTGAAAAAAAACTTACTCAGTGCATCATATCGCGAGCAGTATCAGCCATTTATACACCTATACAAACCAGCGAGGAAGACATAGTCCCGGTTTAAGAGACATCACCCCGAATCCGCCTAAAAAGTATTTGCTCCGGGCTGTGACTTTACGTTTTACACCGTAGTTCCGTTATTTTCACGATAAGACAGTGAGTAAAACCGGGCTGCAGCAGAGACTACCATTCACTTGGCAATACCCCAAAAAGTCGTTCCTTTCACTCAGCTCGCTTTGGCGATGACCTTGACCAGACCACTGATGGGCCATGTAGACGTCTTTTGTAAACTAGAATAACTAGAGCAAATGCTATCAATTTATTACAAAATTGACAGCATTTGAAAGAAGAAAGATATAATTAAATTAGCATACTATCTGCTTCAAACTTGCTGAAAAAATCGGGGAAAATCCGTTGATCGGTAAAAGGGTAGTGCGCGCTATGTATAAGGGCTGATGAAATACGCCTAGAAACAAGACTAGGCAGGCAGTACAATAGAACTCAAGTGCATTTCACACAGTCATATTAAGCTCTCCAAACCTTTTGGGTATTGACTCGTAATGAAGGTTGGGCGGTTCTTCTTGTGTGATGAAAGGTTTGGGGACCTACCTACTCTGCCTTCAAGTGCATATACACGGGCGGAGTGCATGTATTGACAGCACACAGGTGGAGCGCCTTCATTAGCAAGAAACTGGCAAAACAGCTAGCTGCTTCGTGATCGTGTTAGCTAGCCATATCACCAAATAGCTAGCTATTTGCGTCTTCATTTTGGGGGCTTATTCGTCCAAATAATGTAAAGCCCAAAGGTTTACCACCCTTTTCCTATATCATAACCTACCATTCAAGATAATTTCCTGTCTCCAAGTGCGCACTATTCAATAATCATGTCAGATAGTGCTTCTAAGTAAGGATTCGCCCCCCCCCCCCCCCCCACCTTTGTACAGTGTGTTCACTGCACCTTTTGAGAGTTTCCTTTGGATTACGTTGCTCTATAGCCCGACTTTTGAAGTCAGTTTTCAGACCACTAATACTTTCCACATAACTGTATTAATTAAGCAGCGAATGAATACATATATTACAAATTATGAGAAAATCAGACAAAATCGTGTTTACTAGCATTTGAAAGGAAGTTCATTCTACTTTTCAATTCCGATATTACGATGCCAAAGCCGGCCACAATCAGGTACCTCTTCTAAAACAGGCAAATGGATCCAAATGAAGAGTTTTATCGCAAAACTGCTTTAAGGGATAGTTCACCCTTTGTTAGTTTGTTGATTTTGTTGTTCTGTTTAACGTACTTTTGTAAATGTGTGTGTGTGTGTGTAAATTGTGACAACTCTTCTTTATCCTCTTCTGCTGACCCTTGGTTATGTGTAAGGTATGTATCTGACATTTTCCCAATCAATTATGTTATCGATGACGATCAGTTTAACTTGACTATGTATGTTTTTCCACTTAAATACCCACACCAGTTTAGATAAATTACAACATTTGAAAATTGATCCATTTCATCCAAACTCCTTTGAACAGATGAATGAATATAAACAGAATTTATTGTCAGATGATGGCTCTAATTTAAGGACATATAAAGCTTCCAAGTATGTTTTTGCGGATGGTGGCTCTAATTTAAGAATATATAAAGCTTTGTATTATATATATAAAGCTTTATAAAGCTTTATAATATATAAAGCTTTATATGTTTTTGCGAAGATTTTAATCGTACAATTCGTGATACGATATTTGCATTACACCTTAATGCAAGAAGTTTGAAAGATAAATTTGATGAATTACAATCATTATTGTCATCCCTTGATCACAATTCTAGTGTAATTGCAATATCTGAGACTTGGTTTAATAGTTATATAAATATCATGTATGGTATTATTCTCTTATAAATTTGTGTAGTCCAAACAGGATAGGTGGTGGAGTTGCCCTTTATATTCAAAGTGACCTTACATTTATAATTCGTTGTGATCTATCATGTTCTCTCAATGACTATGAACTAATCTTTGTGGAAATCCCTCAGAAGCATAAATCTATATTGTTGGTTGTATTTATCGACCGTCTGATGCTGATATGTCTTCTTTTTACGAGGAAATGCAATCTGCACTACAAATGTTAGAAAGTGACAATAAAGAGATATATATTATGGGCGACATGGAATACATGAAAACACTAATGACTTTTTAGATACCATGCTCTCACATAATGTTTTCACTTATTACAAAACCCACACGCATTTCTCGCAGTAGTGCAACCTTAATAGACAATGTATTCACAAATACCATTCAATCTAAAAATATACTGGACTTATTTATCTGATTTTTGTGATCGCTTTGCAATATATGTAGGAATATATCAACATGTTATTGAAATAATCAATTCTAGAATAAGGTTAAACCACGCTTGACTGATTATACGTACATTCATTTATTCAAACACAAGTTAGTATCAATTGATAGGTCAATGGTATATGATTGCACTATTGCCAATGACTGTTATAATATATTCTTTGATAAACTGTATTCTTTGTATAATGAATGTTTTCCTGTTAAAACTTATAAAAGTAAAAAGAGATGCAAATTTCCATGGATTGTGGATGGTATACTAAATTCTGTCAAACCTAAATATAGACTCGATAAAACCAGCAGAAGAAAACCTATAGTGAACAGCACGAGAAGGAATTTATTGAAAACAAATTAACAACGAGACATACTTGTGTACACCTTATACAAGTATAAGGTGGTCTGCATTGACAAATGCATGACCTTCATGGACCTTCCATGGGGACGCCATTTATTTATTAGAAACCAGAGGCAACGCTCAAGAAAACTCATAGGGCATGTACAATGTACCAACATTACAGAATCTTGCCTAAATGGTCACATGACTGTGCTAATAACATGTAATTAGAATCATTTAAGCTAGAGGGGCGAGAGAAAAAAAAATGGAAAGGAAATCTCAAAGAGAATGACAGAGTGATGAATACTGCAGAACAGAAGAGGGTGGTAAAGTAAACATTGCAAAAAGAATGAGAAACTGACTGTACCCAAACCAGGATTCGAACCGAAGGCCTCGCGTTCTTAAAACAGCGCTTTACCCATCGAGCCACAAATCTTTCCATTCATTTATAGAAATCATTATAGAAATCAATGTTCAAGCTGAAATTTCGCCATGATCTCGACATCTGATTAGAAAATAGAGACCACGTACCCGAGAGCTAGTAGACTCAGCTACAACATACTAAAATTTCAGAGTAAAAAATCAAAACATAAGGGAGATACAGCTCCTAAATGATCGTCATTTCATTTCATGATTTGAAATAAATAACCCTCCCATTGACATATCACGTAAATATGTGTGAATTTGACATTAGTGCGTATAATGAAATTTACACCATTTATTTTTACCATAGAGCAATGTCTCAGCTATAACATACTGAAATTTGGAAGAAAATTGATCCTGGATTACTGAGAAACGCAAAAACGGGTAAAAAAGTTAATGAAATCATACATAATTTTTTTTCATTCATATAGCAATATGATGACGTCACGATGTATTTAACGTCAAAATGAGACATGAAATAACATCTACATTCCATATTCTTTTTGAATATTAAAACAAATAGGGGGTCATTAGCCATTCGGAGGAGCTATGGCCGACTGAATGTAGTTTTTTTTTTTGCAATATTTGCACACAAAAACGTATTGACGCACGCGCAGATTTTCAACTTTGACACACCCACACGACCTTGTTATTGCATGAACATGGCTCAAAATAACATGATGTGATGCATGGAGTATCAGAAACATGAATCTAGTAAAAAAAAAATGGTATTCTGATGTTGCGTTTGCTTTACGCATGGAAAAACGTGCTAACGCGCGCGCACGGGCAGAAATTCTCGAAATGCAAGAAATGGCCTGAAACATATGCAAAAAAATTTCTAGATGACTTGGAGCATTTCAAAATTTTGCACACATGTTAATGACTTAACGTAAGCGTAAGCGCGCGTTTATTTCCATTGAAATTAATTGTCACATCACTAGTTTTATGTATGTAAAATTTCATTTCATATACAAGATTAGTTCTAGAGATATATCCAATAATAGATTTTTATTAAATTGCTCGTGCATGACGTCACAATATGGTAATGTCCTTGAAATTGAATTGAAAGGAATTGATAGGTTCACACACATGCCTATACATAATGAACATTTCATATAACATGATACCTGCATCCTGAAATATAGATGACACAAAAAAGTGGGGGGGGGGGGGTACGAAATAAAAATAAGAAAGAAAATTCTAACGAAATTAGAAGGTGATCTGTCGGTTACGACAGACCACCGAAATATCATTACAGCTGCAAAGAGATAGTATTACGATGATTTATTTTTCCATTAAAAGGAGATTTAAAAAAAACGTGGAGACAAATTAATTCACTGCTAGGTAAAAAGAAAACGAGTAGTTTCCAACAAAATATGTCTTAAGGTAATTCGCAATTATCATCCACACAGGTCATTGTTAACGAATTTAATTCATATTTCATCAATGTTGGAAAGCAATTCTCTAATTCAATACCTGTATCAATGGATTTATTCCAGGAATACCTCACGGTTGAGAACCTAAACTTATTTTTTAAACCGCTTTTACTGTGATATAGTTTAAATTTGTTCATCTTTGAATGCATCAAAGTCAAACGGCCCAGATGATATTTCAATTAAAGTAAGCCAAAGAATGTATACATTATTGTGTCGATCCCCTTAGTGATATCTTGAATAAGTCATTATCTCCTGGAATAGTCCCTGACAAATTAAAAAATAGCTCAAACAATCCTTTTGCATAATAAAAATATTGAAAATTACCAGCCTATTGCACTGCTCTCTGTATTTGCAAAGATGTTAGAAAAAATTATGCACAAATATCTTTACAATTTTCTCACCAAATACAAATGTATAATTCTTGAACAATTCGGATTTCGAAAAAGAAATCATTCCACAGCTTTAAGTATTTCATATTTTTTATGACTACATTTTACAGGAAATTGATTGGACCTCTTCTTTTCCTTTTGTATAATAACGATATTATTAATTCTTGATTAATTCTTAATATGTATGTGTATTAGATAATTAACTCAGAACACAGTGAACAACTTATGATTTTGATATAACTACACACTATTTCAGTTTGTATGATAAACTGAGGTCTGCACGTTTTCATATTGTTATAAGGCTTTCATTAAAAACATATATAACCTTCATTTATCTTTCTACTCCGGCCTCGTTTCCTAAAAATCTAATGATCATTTTGAATATTTGTGATTTTGTACCACAAGTAGAATTGGCAATTTTCCGTCTTTGAGTAACAATCAGACCATCATAAGATAAGTTTCTTTGTAATTTGAAGGTCATGCAACTCGACATAACTCAGCAGCATATCATAACAATAAATAGCATGTGTATGTACCAACCATACAGCTTCACGAATCTTTTCAGGAGAAGTGGAAAAGTGAGGGAAGATCTTAAACAGTATTTTCTGTCCATTATTTTACACAAATATCTTTTTTTTTGACCTGCCAAAGGGCTACCGTGCCTTTGGGGAAAAGATGATTTTCTCCCCGCTGGAAAAGTCGTCATGTGCTGTTCTAACTGGTTGGGATAAGCGCTCTGCTAACATTATCCTCAAAATGAAATCTTCTTTACAATTCATTTAAGAAATCTCATTTACCATGTTTCGCTTATCTTTCCATTTTTATTAACCTTTTTGGTTTCATAGCCTTTTAATTCTCTCGTTTCTATTTGCATGGAAATATGTAGAAAGTCAACGCATTTGTGAATGTTTTGGACTGAGAGGGTTATTGAGTGTGTGAGTCCGACTTCCTCTATAACTGATAGTCTGTAGTTTCATACTTGATTCAGTCATTTTTTCCCAAACAAATGTTTGTGCGATAAGACTAGCACCTTGACTTGACATAAGATTTAGTCGTTGAATTTGTATACCCATATGCCGGTATTCTGAACAGAAGTTTAATGCAAACAGTGTACTGAAGCTGCAACAACTATATGGGGCGCAAAATAAATCATCTGGTGCTGTCACAAAATCATTGACTTTAATTTAAAAAAAAACATAAAAATGGGTAATTGGCTGTAAGTATCACGGGGATAAACTCGATAAACCCAGGATAAACTATAATGATTGCAAGGACAAAATCAATTATATTCAATCAATAATAATGTTTCGTGTTGATTTATTTGGCGGGAAACGTTCTAATCCAGTGGGATGGGGAAGGCTGGAGGTTGCTGACATGAGCCGATCCACCATGTGTTCCAGTCAGGTGTGGGCATGGGTCGGTAGGTGCCCGCCCGCACCGCCCTCTCGTCTTCCAGCATCCTCCTCACCAGGATGTTGCACAGACTCGGCAACTTAAATAGTTGGTGCTCCATCGCCAACTCTATCCGACCCATCTTTCTCCATTCCAAATAGGCGCTGTAAGCTTCGTCGTTTCCATCCAGGTATTTAATGTAATCTGCGAGATCGCTAATGGACTTGAAGTCCTGGACGTGTATGAACGAGTTTGGCGGGGCGATCAATTCGTAGTCCTCCTTCGGCGGGCCGTAGACGATCGGAACCAGTCCTTTTGAGAGACTCTGGGACCAGAACTTCTCCGTGATGTAGTTCCTACACTGGCTGTTCTCCAGAGCCAGGTAGAACTTGTGTCGTTGCATGATTGTATCGCAGAGCTTGCTTCTCCGCGGGCATTCCAGATCACCGCAAGCCCCGTACATGTCCACGCCGACCCGCTTGGCGAGTTCCTGGACGAACCCTGTCCGATTCCAGTGTAAGAAGCTGCTCACACAATTCTTGGCGATCCACGCGACTGGCTTTCCGGTCTTCCCAGCCGTCCAGTTCTGTGCCTGCGGCTGGATAGCCCCCGGGCCGTCACGGATGAAGCGTCCGAAGTCTCCAAAGAGCCCGCCCTCATGGCGCCGGTAGCTCATGATGTAGTCGTAGGTGGTGTTGTGGTGGGAGGGTAACGGGAGGATGTCACGTTTGGTGTTGATGGGGCTTTCGTGGCTCACGAAAACCCACTTCTGTCCCGGCCGTTTGTGAGGGAGTAACTTTTGCCAATCCCAACGCGTCTCATGGAACAAAATAACGGCATCGCTAGTCTTCATGGCTTCGTAGCTCGTGGTCTCATTCATGTGGATGCCACATTCCAGACCTGGACAGCGCTGGTAATGCACGCCCGCAATGGCCCAAGTAAATTTGTTGGTAAATATTTGGATGTGCTTAAGGCATTCGCGAGGCTCGGATCTATTAGGTGACACCTGACCCGAGAAGGTGTGAATTGGGCTGACCCGACGTGACAGGCTGTCGTTCAGCTTCGGCTCGTTGTGTAATCTGCTGACCAGACGTGACAGGCTGTCGTTCATCCTCGGCACGGTGTTAGGAGGGCTGACCCCACGGAGGTCGGTCCTATCCCACTCACTGCATGTGCATCTTCGTCCAGCCTCTAGACGTGCGCTGATGCACGAGTTCGACAGGTAATGATTAATGCATATGAATGTAACCACAGTGAAGCCGACGGTCAGCTTGAAAACTGTCTTCATCCTCATCATTGTCTGTGATTTTGAGACAATCACATCCGAATCGCAAAGTTCAGGGCTTCACAAGGAACTTACTCCACCTAGAAAATGAGTCACAATGAACACAATTAATCGTTCGTGTGTGGTTGGCAAGTCTGTAATTAGTGTGTTATAATACACAGAAGACACCCTGTCCACAAAATAATTGCTACCTCTACAATACAATTACTAGGGCATTTATCAAACAATACATTTTCTACTTCTATTGTACTACTACTACTACTACTACTACTACTACTACTACTACTACTACTACTGCTACTAATACTACTCATACTTCTATTACTACTACTACTACTAATACCAATACTATCCTTTGTTCCCAAATCCATTCATACGCTCAACTAAATTGTCAAAAGATAGTATAACAATATCATCTATAGCAACGCAGTCACTACTTATGTCACATTTACCTACACAGGTGAATTCCAGCCATGTTTATATATGTTTTTTCAGAATTTATTGTTTATATGTGCCTAAAATATTGATATATTGGGATTGAATCGTAATGCAACTGTGTTGGACAAATGCAAATCTCTATCATTTTTGCATTGAATTAAATACCTTAATCTGTATCTATCTTATATGACAATGTACTAAAATTGACGAATATACAAAGTAAATAACAATGCAGTCACCTTTAACCACACAGACGAATTGCAGTCATTCTCAAATTTGTTTTTCTCAAATCATTGTTTATATGGGCCTTAATTATTGTTATATTCGGATTGAGTCGAAATGTCATTGTGCTGGTGAAAAGCAAATTTCTATCATTTTGCACTGAAGTAAATATCTTCATTTGTTTATATCTTATATGACAATGTATCAAAATTGACGAATAAACAAAGTAAATATAATATATCTTATTACATCAGGAGTAGAACGAGAAGGAAATTGATAATATGAACCCAATTCCGCAGTTATTGATTTTTCAGTCTTTAATTATTATGTCACATGTAGTACATAATTTACATTTACACAGACGAATTACAACCATGTTTAGATATGTTTTTCTAATTTATTGTTTATTGTCTATTGTTTGTATATGTCTATAGTATCACTGTATATCATTTTGTTATTGTGCTGGTGAAAGCAAATTTCCATGATATTGGACTGAATAAAACATCTAATATCTTGCATCTTGTACTACTACTACTACTACTACTACTACTACTACTACTTCTATTACTAATACTACTATTACTCACCCTACTGCTCCTACCACTACTACTACTACTACTACTCCGACTACTACTACTATTACTACTCGTTCTCTACTACCACTATTACTAGTAACACTAATACTACTACTACTACTACTACTATACTACTACTACTACTGCTACTACTACTACTACTACTACTACTACTACTACTACTACTACTACTGCTACTACTACTTCTACTACTACTACTACTACTACTACTCTACTACTACTACTACCTCTACTACTACTCTTATGTGTTAAAAAACCTTGTAACACTTTTAAAAAAAATGATTAAAAACAGTTTTAGCACAAATCAAGCTAAAATTGACACATCATAAAGTCAAGGGATGTCAAAATGTTAGAGAGAGGTTTTGTGACATTTAATCAATGACTTTTGTTCTATTGATCTTTGGAATATTTGGTGAGATTTTCACTTTTGAACAAATTCTTAGACCCCAACCCCTATCCTATGAAAACGCTCTTAACATTACAGGAATGGAGACGGTTTAGAACAGAATAAAGAGTTGTGCACAAAATTCGCCAAAAGCTGCGTGTGCTCAGACAGAAGTAGTGACTGGTTTGAGGCTAACGAAAACACCACACAATGCGGCTTCGCTCAACGCGCAGATCCAAATGCCGAACAAGATACTAAAATAGGCCAATACCATACGTGACAAAATATCTCAATTACCCACATGCATAGACCAATGGAACAATCTCAACCGTATAGTTATGATAATTTTAATACCGTATACATGTAATTAATATCGACATGAATTTGATATTGTCAAATAGTAAGCATTGTTCGTAAGATATACATTACGATGTATTTGACTGGCATATATGAATATGATACGTTTCGATATTCAAGATAAAATTATTTTAATCATACGATTACATTTCTTCAAGCCTAGTATAATTATGATTTTATTGATATGGTTAATAGTTTTTGTTTCTTCAATAACAGCACACTTGTGAATACTTTTACTGTTTCTTTACATAACCATGTTCCAAAGGATGTGGAAAGAAAGAACTTTCATGATAACACATTGTAAGTATGCCCTGTACTTGTAGGCTCTTTCTGAAAACAGTACTAGGGGCAAGAGTATGGCATGGTAATTTTTCATACCCGATATGGTTGATTAAAATCCATGCAATGCTGTGCAATAAACATATACAGCAGCATAATTTTTAAAACATGTGTACTACCTAATCATATGAGTGCAATGCATTGCTGAGAAATAATCCATGTATCATTATTTTTTAAATCTATTTATCTATTTATTGTCTTTAACTGATTATACCAGTCATGGTATCAATTTGCCATATGACCATACCTCGTACCTCAGTAAGTATAAACAATGTTAATCCTACATGAGCTACGGTTTTATTTATTTTTTTATTTT